>JARJDX010002216.1:0-23654 GCA_030264735.1 Gymnusa sp. GC000175
CGCCGTCGCGAATCAGAACCGTCAGTCACCGAACCGTCAAAACGAGATTTCTCCTCGACGATATTTTTTATTTGACTGACGTGATTTTTAATTTGTTAAAAAGTGAAAATGGGTGATAATGAAAAATTAATTGAATGCTACCCCGTATACCTCAACGAGACCTATAAACTGGACATTGAAATATTTTCGATCCGACAACCCGTTTTCGAGTTATAATCACTTGAAGTTAAAACTTTAAAAACGTCTACACGAAAGACCGTTAATTGGTCGACCCCCAACACAGGCTCCCAAGAGCGTAAATGTGTGGGAGCTATCGAACGGCACCATCCCCGTTGCCGTACCTATCCCGTGAGAGTGACAAATCGCGTTTGAAATTTTTTTTAAGGGGCTTAATATTTTAGTATATAAAGACGTTGGAATTATAGTGATATATAAATTAGTATAATAGGGAATTATAGCTACACTCGAGGAGCACAGAAAAAAATGACTGAATGAAAACCCTGAATAGGCTGTAGCCGCTATTTTGACTGAGACTTGAAGGCGACGGTTCTAATTCGGGACGTTGACTGAACTGTGACGTGAATGATATGTGTGAAAGGACCTTTAAAGGGCAGCCGGTTGGAAGGAGACCGGCAGGAAGGCCAAAAAGTAGGTGGCAGGATAAGGTCCACGAAGATCTGCGAGAGCGGCGGGTGCACTAGGCGGAACGAGTTGTACGAGACAGACAAGGATGAAGGCAAATTGTCGAGAAGGCCAAGGACCACTGGGGTCTGTAGTGCCACAAAATAAAAAGAAGAAGTTATACTAATTTTTTTTATAAAAAGATTTGCAATAAAAACTAGAAGGATTAGTTGCGTAAAATAAATTATAATCATTAACATTTTTGAAATCAAGATTTTTATCTGTGTGTCTGTCGGTCGGTCGGTCAGCCTAGATGGCTTAACTGATTTGTATTTAAGCGTATTTAAAATTGGGAGATCATAGTAATTTTTGGCAAAAATTCACTAAATGTAAGTGGTAGTTAATTATTAGTAAGGTTTATCTGTTGTATGGAAATATTTCAAAATCTTACAAGTTTATGAAAAAAAAACATATACAAATGCAACTCTCCAATTTTTTTTAATTTAGCTTTTAAGAACTCATAGCTATTCGTTACCGAGCAATAATGTTAGTAAAATTATTTCCAATATAAATTTAAGGAACATTGCAAAGATGTTGTGTCCTTCTAGATAATAAATAATGAAATATGGTTATGTTTTTCTCAAAACTGACAGATATGAAATTAAAAAATGAAAGTCGTGTTGTGACTACACCTTTTTCTATTTCAATTCTTATAATACACAATAGAAAATTTATTACTGTACTTGTTTCTTAATATTAGGCTTAAGCTTTAATACTCTATATATTGATTACCTTTTATCTCCTCTTTTCCAGCAGTTTGCAGGTACCTAAATTAATTTATTGTACAATCTCTGCTTACTTATACTACGAATATAGCAATTTATTCTCTTGCATTCCAAAGTATAGATAAAATTTATGTTCATTTTCTACTATATCTTCATGTTGCCTAGTTGGTTAAACCTACGCCTGCAATTCTTGTTGATAACTTCTTAGTTTTTGATTTGCCATGTTATCTTGGTTTATTTTATAAGCAATATTTATTGTTTTTGATCATCGTAGGTAGGTAGGTTTTTATACCTTGGTATGTAATAATATTAATTTACGTACTATTTTATTTAAACTTTTTACAAGAGATACCCACTACTACATAATTAATTTTATATGGATTTATACTTATTTCCCATTTGAAGAATTCCTCATTTGTTTCCGCAATATGTAATGTTACAGTGCTTTTCAATTGACGTTCCCCTTTTGTCAATTATATTTCCCTATTTCTCAAATGAGTTTCCTTATTTGACACATTGACATTATATTTCAAATGGGAAAGTCATTTGAAAAATAGGGAAATATAATTGACAATTGAAAAGCACTGTAATGTATGCCTGCCTTATCATAAAACCACATCATTATGGCAAACAGAACAGAAGTACATAATGGAATTCTGCTGGTGATCAGACTAGCGATCAGCGCTTGATTGATTTCGGGCCAACGGTGTAAAATATGCAACCGGACACATTAGTAGTAGTAATAAGTAAAATTAACCACTAAAATTACCCTGTAAGGGCCCCAGCCGGGGTACGGCAAAGAAGCTGCTGCAGTCCCGCATTGGTTTTCGATAGGCTAGGGGAAGAAAACCTTGAAAAAAAAACACTTGACCCCCTAGGTTGGAGGTTAAGGCAGCGGACTAGCTCTCCGCTACTTGAAAAAACATACACTCTGCTAAAAAACCCAAACACTTGCCTCGGAAATAAATGGAAAAACATACACGAACAAAGCAACGGAAAAGGAAAATGAAAATTGGAATGTACAGGGAATCTTACAAAAAAACCAACTGAAACCGAAACCGAAATCAAAAGACTAGGTATGGACATTTTAGATCTTACGAAGGAAGAAAGGACAATAATCCAAAAAAACTGGACAATACATTACCTTCCAAAGCGGCGTGCCAAAAGGACGAGTAGAGCGAGACAAGGGGTGGCCGTACTAGTGCATAAAAACCATAAAAAGTACATAACAAACTGGGAACCAATAGATAAAAGAATGATTAGGGTAGATATGAACATCCATGGATATCGAAGCTCACTAATAGAAGTATATGCAGTAAATGATGATGCACTAGTAAATGTCAAAGATGAATTATTCAAATTGGACGAAGCCATTAAAAATCTGGGTCGTCAAGGGAGATCATCCTGCTGGGAGACCTAAACAGCAGAACTGGTAAAAAAATATAATGCCCCAATAATTGGAAAATACGAAGAATTTGTCCTAAATAACAATGGCGCAATATTAATAAACGTTTTCCAGCAAAAGGGACTTCGAGTAACCAACTGTTTTTATGAACATAAGATGATCCATAAATACATCAGATAAAAAACTAAACTGAAGGTGCAAGATGTAAGACACCGTAGAGTATCATGAGGCTTAGACCACCACCTACTGGGCGTAAAATATGCATTTCCATGGATTACCACAGCAGCATCATTTGCGACAAGGATAATATGAAAGAGATGAAAAAGATAGACGAGAAAAAATTTTACCTTAAAGGCTTGCAGATAAAAGCACATGCTTCCTGTACAAAAAACGCTTAAATTAACAACTAAGAGAAAATAATTGGGTAACCACAGAGCAACACTATGAACATATTGCGAAAGCACTACGAGACAGAGGCACACGGAATAGTAGACGATAAACCAAAGAGAAATGTGCCCTACTGGTAAAGCGGAGAAATCAAAAGAGAGATAGAAAGTAAGCGAAACATCTACCTCAAGAACCTTAAAACAGAAGACGCCAAAGATAAAATCGCATA
Organism: Gymnusa sp. GC000175; assembly: GCA_030264735.1. Lineage (NCBI taxonomy): Eukaryota > Metazoa > Arthropoda > Insecta > Coleoptera > Staphylinidae > Gymnusa > Gymnusa sp. GC000175. The sequence continues at coordinate 3,428 of JARJDX010002216.1, forward strand.
TAAAAGAGCCCAAGCTATTGTACCTCGAAAAATATGCCAAAGAAAAAATGAAACGTGAAACAAGCAACTGGAAAAAAATGACAGATTTAAAGGTGGGAAAAGATACACGGAGATTTGGAAAGTGCTAATAGGACTAAGGACAAAGTCAATAAAGTCTATAGTATTCAGCATAACACCAAACGAATTGCAAAAATATTATAAAACTCTACTTATCTAAACTAGACCGGAATATAAGATAAGCACATAAAACTACAATATCACCAGAACAGCATCCCCCTTAAAATTAGATATAAATACGGTAAAAAAGGCTTTCCAGAAACAAAACAATGGAACAGCTAGCGGCCCCGGTAGGATCCCACCCGAACTACTAAAAAACGGAACGGAAAAGCTTTTCGAGCAGTTGAGAAAACTATTCCAAGAATGCCTAAATGGAAAAGAAATCCAAAATGTTTGGAAAGTGGCATATACATATAAGTAACGTCCACTAGAAAGGCGGCAAAAGTAAATGTAACAATTATCGCGGAAGCTCAGTAACTAGTACCTGGAGGAAAACAAAGAATATATGACGAGAAAGTTGATACAGGAATATAAATTATGGGGTTTACAGAAAACCCAATATATGTGTATAGGAAATTTACAGCACAATCTGGTATTAAATACAAGCCAAGAAATAGAGAGATGCGAGGAATATAAATATTTGGGCACGAAAATTAACAACGACGGAAGATTTTAACCAGAGATTAGAGAGAGAAACATACAGGATATCACCGCTCACCTCCGTCCTTGGGCACAAAAGTATCTCGAAAGAGGAAAAAACTGGAATATATAACACCATCGTTAAAAGCATAATCACATATGGCTTGAAAACTGGACAGTTGGCTGTAGAATGAAAAGAGCTCTAGAAGGATTTTTGAAGAAGATCGGCGGTGAAAAGTAAATTAGAAAAAATAAATAACACCAGAATACGAGAAATAATGCATGTGAAAAAACAATTACAGACGATATAAGATCAAAACAATTAAGATAGTTTGGTCACGTCCAGAGAATGGAGGAAGGAAAACTACCAAAGAAAATAATGCTCTGGCATCCTTTCGGATGAAGGAAAATAGAAACGCGTAGACGAAGCTGGAGAGAAGGGGTGAATGCGGAAATCACAGCAGGGGACTTAGATCCGGGAGCATGGGGAGAGATAGAAAGATATGGAGAGAGGGTATCAGAAGGCGACGGAGAACGCTATAACCAATTGGATAGATAGATAGAACGACTGAAAATAAAGTACACCTATAGTTAAGAAAACGTATTGAAATGGCAACTTTAAACGTCCGAGTTCTTTTGCAAAGAGATAAACTTCATATCCTAAAAAATGAGGTTAAACGGAGAACTGTGCAGGATATTCGAGACCCACTAAGAAGAATAAAGTTACTTCCCTACAGCAGATCATGTTATCTTCATGTCAGGCTATGCAAGCACAGTCAAATATGGAGCATTTATAATGAGCAAAGAACTCTCAAAAAATGTCTACTAATATTACAAGCAACTCCATCAAAGATGCATGTTTTACAAGTAGACATGTCGGTAACGAAAGGAGCAGTTGAGGAAATAGAAAATTTATATAGCTGATCGTCGATGAAAAATTGAATTAGGAAGGGCGCAAGGTAGGTCACCAAGTGCTGGATGGATCAAACCAGAAGTTTTAGTGATTTACAAGGGGTCTAATAAGTCGCTTAAGATGTAGGAACTTGGAAAGGCGCACAAAAATATGATGGTGCTACCACATTTTATTACGAGAAAGTATAGACAAAGAAGAAGGATGTTATTATTTGTAAATTTTGATTTATTTATTTATTTGTCATGTAAGCCATCATTGACAGGTTTATACTTTACTTTAAACTTTGCAAGCGCAAAAGCTTTTTTAATTATTTTGAGCCTATCAGCACTTGCGTGAGTCTTACTGTTCCAATTCAGTCAGGATAGGATATTAATGGTGTCTTCCAAAGCGCGACTGGTAGACTAATTGTTCTATAGTTGTCAATGCTACTGTTATCCCATCTTGTATTATAAACGGTAATGCCTTATCTTTTTTGTAAAAGATCCATTAAAGATATGATTTGAAAGCTTATTTTTTTAAAACATTTCCTTTTTTTTGTCCTTCCGGTAAATTTAAGAATTCGATATTTTCTATTTGAATATGCTCTCTAAAAAATTAAAACGCCCCATTCCCCTTCAAATTTAAAAAAAAAACATCAATATCTCAAAAACATAATAAAAAAAATTTTAACAAAAATTATAGATCGTCCCTTTTTCCAAAAAGTCACAGAAATATATCTAAGAAAATTTCCTTTGACAAATAAAAGTACTAAATCAGCGCTAACCAACGCTTTTTTCAAAAACATTTTCGACGCTTCGTTCGTCATTCAAAGTTTAAAAAACCAACGACGACATCTCGTAGAAAGTATCACGGATCAAAAAAATTAAATATTTTTTTGTAAATCATCTAAAGATCTACAAAAAAAGTTTCATGACTCAAAAACATCAGGTTTGTCAACTTCATTTTCAATTTTAGCGAACAAGTTGGGGGGAGTTTTGACATATTGGGAAATTTTTTAAAAACTGGCAGTGCCACTTCTTTTCTAAGCTCTATAAAAATTTTCGGTAGTATGGCGGCCCCGACCAAATGGTACGGGACTCATTCGAAATTTAGCGTCGAGATGAGATGATTATCACCTAAACGTAAACTTATGGAATTTTGTTCTTTTCTTTTTTTACGCTGTATAATTAATTCATACATTCATTCTATGATTACCAGTTTTATTTATAAAAATTATAATTTTAAAATATTTTTTAAACTTTTTATTTAATAATATAAAACCAACATTTAAATTTTAGAAAGAAAGAAAAAATTTTAATAGATTTTAAATATAAATTTTATGGATAACACACCTCGTTGAATTGTTGGTACATTAAAATTAAAATTTAATTTTATATAAAAAATTACTCATAAAACGTGTTAAATCGAGAAGATAAAAGGTACTGATTAATGAGATGTAATGTAATTTTGTAAAAAGCACTTATATAAAATAAAAGGAAATAAAATGTCACATAGCAACCTTCTTTTCTAAGAACTTAAGGAATTAATGATTAGGCAGTGACAGTCTCTTTTAGAAGCTATAAGCTATAATAAAGAAACGTATGGCTTATTAATTAAATAAAGTGTTACGTAAAAATTATAATATTCTTTATTTTTAATTTGTCTAGACATTAATATCTATAAAATTATTGTTTGAAATTACCTTAATAGAATTTTTTTCAAATTCCATTTTATAATTTAGCTTTAAAATGTACTAAGCTTTTAAAACTTGAATCGATTTAAATATTCTTACTTTTTAGTTTATGTCTTATAATAGTTGCCAACGTTTTATTTTTTATTATCATTATCAACGTTCGACGACATCGTAAATACTCCGACTAAACCCTTGTTAATGCTCCCTTCATTTTATAGATTTACAATTTAAAGTGCCTAAATTATTAATTACACTTTCTTCTAACCGACTTTAACATCTGACAATACCGTGGTCTCCAATTAGAATCCTAGGTAGCATATACAAATATCTTATTAATGCCTAGCTGTACATTACTAGAGGGCAGTATAGCTCAGCGGCTTAGGTATCCGACTGATAAGCTCAATTCACAGCAATATAAACATTAAAATACAGTCTTCGGCAATGGCGCAAGGCAAAACATATATTAGAAACAAATTTAATAAAATAGGTGAAATGTCACAAAAAAACTACTAGTCTTTTACTTATTAAAATACTTAACACTGCTCCAACTCTACAACCCGCCTTGGCAGCGTGGAGTTCCATGACTAAAACCTCCTCTGGTTCGGAGTTAAATAAAAAATCATGTAACTCCGGTTCGGATTCTACGTTAACCTATGGATCTACCTGTAAGTACAGTCTGAAAAGCCATATTGCTTTAATCGACAAACTAATATATTTATCTCAAGTCATAACTTTAATACAGACACCTCCTTGTGAGATAGGGGAAGGGAACATCCAACTATGCTGAAAAAATAACCCAAAGCTGTACCATCTGTTAATGGTGGTGCTCTCTCTTTGGGGGTAGGCTTGTAGTGGGTTTAACGATCCTCTGTGCCAGAGGATGTAGTCACGGACCCCTTCGCTAATAATGCTGTCATGGTAATTATCAAAAACCCAGAGGAAACAATAAGAAAACTCCAGAGTCGATTAAACAAAATCCTTAGATAGCTGCATGAATTGCGGATAAATATAAATGAAGCCATATCCGAACAGGTATTCTATCCTACCTGCAAAGATTTATTTCCAGCTGCTTCATTATACGGTATACAAATTGTGCTCAAAACCATATGAATATATAAAAATTTTGGTGATTTATAATACTTTTCCCCACAGTTCCTTACTGGCTATGGGCGATAGGCGGAATTCTTGAAATATCTGAAACCATAAGAAGTATTTTGAGGTAGAAAAGGGAATTATTATCTACAATCAAAAAAGGAAAATAATACGTTGACCACATATTACGAGAACCAAAGTACAATTAGTTATCGTGGGTAAGAAACATTAGACGGGTTGTCTCATGTCTTATTTACAGAAACTGTAAAGAAGTGAACTGCACGCACCAAAAGAATAAGAAACAAAAAGATTTTAATCTTGATTGTCTTTGAAAATTTACGAAAGATATATATCTTTCTAACGTTTTAGTGTAAATGAAATATAAAATGTTTTTAAGGACATACAATTTTTCATTTGCAATAGATACATTTATATTTTATTGCCTAAGTGCACCAATAAATAAAAGTATCCGTATACGATATTAATAATAAATAAATATCATTCGACGAAACTCATATTTAGTGAGTGGACACTTAAAACACCCAAGAGTGTACTCAAAAATGAGTTATATGGAAGCTCTCAAAATGCAATTAATCGATCTAAAATACATATTTATATATCCGTTCATTACTTTATCATAGATAAAGTATTGTAATCGTCAAAAAAAAAGTTGAGATTTTAGTGGCAATACACCTTTTAGGGTTCCCTGAACAAATTAAAAAATCTGTGTGGATATATGTGTGTGACGCGTTTTTGTGGGCAAGGTTTCCCAAAAACTATTAAAGATATTACCACAAAAATGCATATTTAAGCTGTTAACAATAATTGGAAAAGCACAGTTACTTTTGGCTAAAATCCACCAACCGGAAATGGTAGTTTATTGTGAGGTTTTTCAGTTTTTTTGCAAATATTTGAAAAACTATCAGGTTTATAAAAAAAACATAAGAGTACAAAAGTGTCTAGAATTAAATTTGAAACAATTTCTGTTGTTATCATTTTTTCAAAATGTTACATTTTAAAAACTGATTATATGATAAAGTCAGGTGGTAAACGTTATATTTTTTATCAAAAATTTATAAATTCAAATTGATATGCCTTAACAGAAAACAAAAAGTTATAATTATTAGTTATATAACTCTACCGCTTTTTATAAATATTTTTATAAATATTTGCGATTGCACGAAGGTAACCTTCTTCCCGTGTAGAAACCGTTTTTTTTTTCTAGGCCAACGAGGCAACGGCCTAGGGCGATATTAAATCAGCTTTAATTTGATCAAAATTTCATTTTAATGATTTTTAAACAATTTTGCAAAAAAATGAAGAACTAATAAAGAACTGACAGTATTATATTAAAACTGTAGTGCATGCTTGATAGAACTTTTGAAAACTTAAAATCATGTAATAGCCTATCAAAGGCGCTTTCGTTTAATATATTTTTATTGCCTATAGCGTTACTCGTACCGTAAGTTACGTCTAACAAAGTTTAAAAAAATATTTGGAATTAGATTTTCATACAACTTTCCACTAAAACGTCATTTTTTATAGCACTGCAGCATTCTTTGCTGGAAAATATTTTTTTCATCCTATTGAATGCCAATCGAGTTTTTTTAATGCGGTGTCACATTTCCTGGGATTGATCCAGGATTTGTTGATGGGATTCTAGGACAGTAGCGTACAAAAAAGTTTACACAGGACAAAAGCGCACAGGACAAATGCGGAAAGACAAAAGCGCACAAGACAACTGCTCACAGGAAAAAGCGCACAAAAGTAAAAGGATCTTGTATAGTGTTGCACTTATTGCTATGTTTACAAAAAAATCGAGGTACAGAAAAACCACAAAAACACAAAAATATCCCTGAAATCTCAAATTGCATAAAGATGCACAAACGAAAAAATCAAAAATATTAGTATTTTCGTGTTTTTACTTCTGTAATTTCTATTTTAAAATGTACCAGTATCAATTTATGACATGCGATGATGCAATATCCTTTTCTAAACCATATTGATAGATGATAGACAATGGAACAGTGCATTTGAAGAATTATGAAATCCTCGCAACAATTTGTTATTTTCGATGTTTTCTTTTCTAAATTGGCAACTTATTGAAGCATATCACGGACACCGATCGTGATTATTCAATTTTCATCATCATCTCCGGAAACAAGTAAAATTAAATTAAAATAGTTTTCAGGTATTGGAAAATTTTGAGATTTTGGATTTGAGGGATGATTATAATTATTAGCTCGACATAACCTTAGTTCGGCAGATGACTTTTTTGAAAAATGCTTTGTGGGGGCAATTACCATGACAGTGAGAATTTTTTGGTTTAATTATATCATCATTTGCATTTTTCATAAATGAGTGACATTTCGATTTACGATTTTCTCTGCAACGCCATGTTATAATTCCCTTATTTGTTTATGGAAAATGCATGTACTCAAAACCTTGATAAATAAGTACTTTCTTATTTTTATGGCTTATCGAAAATTGCATATTAAAAATAAAGGATCTTTAGCTAAAAATTAAATAAAAACATAGATTTATATATAACACAAAAAATTGTATTTGTACAACTTTCTTACTATCCAAAAAATGCAAAATAATGATAAGAATGCACTATCACTACATAATCACCACTGAACATGAGAGGTTAAATAACTGTCATAATATAGAGGGCACGGAATTATCTGGCGGTAAAATTTAAATGTTTGTCGCCAGACTTTTTGTGCATGCTTTTTTGTTTACCCTGTATACTAAATAAACAAAACCCTAAATTACACAAAATATGTTCTGTGCGCTTTTTTCCTGTGCGCTTTTTTCCTGTGCGCTTTTGTCATGTGCGTTTTTGTCTTGTTCACTTTTGTCTTTGCGTTTTTGTTTTGTGCGAATTTGTCCTATGCGATTTTCTCTTGTACGCTTCTGTCCGGTCACTCACCTGATCATCACTAGCATAGGGTTGGCCAAGCGTATCCTGGAATGGTCACAAACCTTGTTCCAGATGTTTGTTGTGATCCGCTCTACGTTCAGTATGTCGATGTCGTGGTAATTCATTACTTTGGATTTTTTAAATAAAACTTCAAATTTTAATGCACTAATAACATTTAATACATAAACATAATATAAAAGTCGAAACAACAAAAAAATATAAATCACTATAATTATCTATACAACTTTATACATAACATCATATTTACAACAAAAAATTTACTCGGAATTAGTTATACATACTACTTCTTTTGGATTAGTAACTACAATATCCAGAATATATGTTGTTACCTCTACAATATAACACTTTGTTTCTATTGTAAATAGGTAATTATTACAAACTCAAGTTATATGATTCAAAAAAAAAAAAAAAAAAATATTTTTTTGTCAAACAAAAGTTATATTTTCAAAACTTCCCTTTCTCACCTATTGCTAGTATGGCAGATTGTAAAATCAATCTTTACAATAAATTAACAAATATTTTTAATAGCATCGATTGAAACTGTAATAAGTATTAACATCCTACAACTACTATCGGGGTAAAAAATTCTTCTTAACTGCACTATAAAGACAATTAATTTCCATATTAGCTCAGGTCATTTAATAATTATCCAAATAGGCATTAACATATTAGAGCAAAATAATATAAAAACAGTTTTAGCGCCCATTTTACTAATGCTTGGATTGAAAAATTAATTATTAAGAAAGTATTTATGGGAAAGAAAAATATTTATATATGTAAGAGGTATAACCTTATATTAGTGTTTCATTAAGGTTTTATTAATTAATAAAAAAGTTACAATAAAAATTTTCGCCTCACTTAAATTCTCTCATTTGAAAATATATTTAAAAAATTCCTATTGGATTATTTAGGTAAGAAAATAATATATAAATTGCTTTAAGAAACAGTTTCAAATAATAATTATCTTTAAGGGATAAATTAATATATTTTGAGAAAAGATATTGTTTCAGATGTAGTTGGCGGGGTAGACTTGCGGTGTAGAGGAGGTATTAGTATCATGCGGCGTAAGTAATTCATAAAGAAATGCATAGAACATACAAATTTTACATATGGTTTTGTCGCTCGCTATAAGCCTATAGGCAGATTAACTACGTTCATCATTATTTAATAAAAGCAATATATTTAATTTACAATAAAATAATAACGAAACATAATTTAGGCAATATAATGTGGCAACTATTATTCAATAATATTGATTTACTAAATACATAGGAAATTTTTTTAATCCCCAGCGTATTTTGTGAATTTTAATGATTTCACTTTTAATCAGAAAACATAATTTAATTATTGAAAATTCAATACGCACAGTCTCTTCGGTAAGGTCTGTGCTATCTAATTCTTAAATTTCATTCAATTTGGTTGAGAGATAACTAAGTTATGATATTTTAAAAGTAACTATTGGGAAAAAAGTAGTAAATTATAGTGTTTTTTTTTCGAAATTATTTACAACATATTCAAAAAGACCATTGCCAAAAATATTGAAACTTGTACATTTCACTAAAGATAGCTTATTAATGTACAGCAAAATTATAAATAAAATTGGCCCCTTTGTATTTGAGATATGAGCCATCAAATTTCAACAGAACTTTTTACTCCGATAGCAGGCAAAAATAATGCTAAATTTTTAAATTCAAAATTCTTAGACGGAGATATATTACAATAAGTTCATAATATACCGTAATACTATACTGATTGTAATTTAATCTGTCCTTTAAAAAAGAGAACAAGTTTAACTTTTTCAATTGCAATATCTTTAGTACCTTATGTTAAGTACATTTGTATCTTAAATCCATTTCTTTTGGTACTTATAAAATAAAGTAAAAGGTATTCGTGTATTTTTGATTTGGTTAATAAATTCCAATGAACATATTTTAAGTTGGGGAAACTATAAAAAATTTAGCCTTATTTTAATATACAAAAAATAGGAGTGATATTTTTTAAATTCTGCAGTATTCAACTTCTTTTTGGGCTGAATATTGAGAATTGGTAAAAGGAGGAGGAGGAGTAAGTCAAGATTTTAAGTTTTTTAACTTTTATAAATATACTAAATTTAGTCTTTTATTAATTAAAAAATCATTTTGGCCTTTATTGAAATCAGTTCATAGAACTTAAGTTTAAATTCAATATAAATCCTTTTTAATATTAAAGTAAGGACGGCTTTAATCATATAATTTGAATGTAACATATTTTCTCATCTTACGAAGTACATAATACTGTTGTGGATTGTCCTATATTTCTAGAATTCAAATACTTAAGGTATTGAAGGTTCGAATGGAACATTATGGAAATGTAATACTTTCAATGTAATACGTTTAAGTTAGGAGCAGTTGTGGTATTTATATTTTATTAACGATCACTTTTAAAACGCCTATTATTTATGAATTTAATGGGTGAATGTTCCACATTTTTTACACCCTTCGTCCATACGCATAAAAATGTAAAAGTGCACATAATATGCAGCGTTATAATATGAACTTTGTATTACACATTTGTACCTAATACAATTTTGTGAACAAGCCGTAAATGCCATCATGTAAAATTTTTATTTTCATCCTTATGAAACCTTTGCAAATGTTGGCTGGTTTTATTTATTTTTTATGTATTGTGCGTTATAAAACTGGCCGTTAAAATATTGCTCACAAATTTTTAACTAGCTATTATTTTCTAGCTATTGTTTGTCTATACTTTCAAACAGATTTTATATAGTCTGCTTATTTTTGTAATTAGCTTAATCTTTTACTAGAATCGGTTTGATTTAATGAAATTGCGGTTCAGAATTTCGACAGGTCAAAATCCCGGAACCTAAATAAAAATGTTAAAAAAACAATATTTTAAATAAACAATTAGAAGCGATATACAAAACTTTTACCCAAAACTCTTTTTTTGATCATCTTAGCTGGCGCTGTATTCACAGGAAGTGGTTATCGCAAGATTGTTTTTTTTTCAGAGATTACAGCGTCACCTACGATGATTATAAAAAAGTAGTTTATAATGTTTATCTATTTTTTTCGCTTAATCTAAATCTGCATTAAAAAGTAGTTGTTTTCATTTTAAAATATAATGTTTTCCCATCTTGGGTGAGAAAGGGGCAACTTTAAATTTCCAATTTCCGCTTTTTATTGAAAACTCGGATTTTGCGAAAAAAAAACATAAATTTTACTTATAACAGTTATTTGTAATTATCGTAGGTGTCGCTGTAATTACAGAAAACGCAAATCTTGCGATAATTTCTTACTGCGATTACAGCGCCAACCAAGATAATTCAAAAAAAAGAGTTTTAAGGAAAACATATATTTTGTACCGTAAAATCAAAATCTGCAATATATAGTTGGAGTTTTCATATAAGATATAAGAGTCGGCCTCCCTTTCTCGCAGGAAAGCCCCAGGAGTGGGGCAAAATATCCCACCACAATTAAATGTCTCCCTCTTAACCCTCAAATTTTGATTAAATATCTATTTTTCAAGATATTTTACATATTAAGGTTAAATACCGCGCCTGGTATAGTTTTCAACAAATAAAACGATAAAGCTGCCGCTTTAAGAATGATTTGTGGTTGTTGATTAATCTCTATTAATATTTATTTATTCTTAATTTTTTTGTGCCAGTTTGTTGGTAGCGGAGATTTTTAAAACTCTTTCGATTTGTATTCCATTTATGGCAGTTATTGGGATTTTTTCAGCTCTTATCTTGCATAAATTTGTTTTGTTCATATTTTTATTAAACCCAATACTTGCTTAATTAATTATTAAAGGATCTAAGGATAAAAAGTATTTTCTATTATAAAAACTGTGTCATCTGCATACCTAATATGTACCTTTATATTTGTTCCATTCTCTATATTGTTTAAAGAATTTTAAAAGATTTTTTTTACCGTTATGGTTGGCGATTTAATGCAGACTTAGCCTTTTTTAAATTTGAATTTTAACTATTGTTTATATGTGCTGTCTTCTACCAATAAACTAGTTATTTTACCTCCGTATGATAAGATCTTATGAGTTCCTAGCTCATTATCAAAGCCAAATTGAGTTTTTCCAACATTTGGATCAAATTTTTTCCATAGGCGGTCACATATCAAACACACTTCTTATTTTTTTCTTCCTATTCTAGTCGTCGTTAGGAAGTGTTCCTTAGTAGTTGTTTTTTTTAACTAATGTTCTTTTGATAATTAAGTTTTCTTGTCTTTGAAATCACCATGTACTTGGTTTTTATTACGTTGAGGCTCAGCTAGTATTCTTCCAAATATTGTTGTATACGAGATAACAGGTGCTATGGATCTTCAAGTGTGCTAGCTTATATAACGGTGTCATCCGCATACTTAATATTTTTATGGATCGTACGTTAATTTTTCATGCCGACCTCTTCTTCTATTTCTTCTTCTATTGCCTCTTTGAAGATATTCTTCAAGTATAGGTTGTATAGGTACAATAATACGTGTTAGCAATATTACGCATCCCTGTCTTTCTCCTTTTTTAATAGCTACAGTTGATGGTGTTATCTAAACTGATTGTTTGACTATGTGGCGAAAATATCTTGCAATATTTTTGCAGATGCGCATCGACAAATTTTATTGGAATATTACCTCATTAGTTCTTACGCAGTGTATGAAATATAATAACACATGGTCATTTCAAATGCGTCCAGTTTATTTTGCTCGTTCTATCTTAAAATCAAGGTTTTGGCCCCGTACATGAAGACTGGAAAACTTAGTGTCTTAACTAACCTGACTTTGGTGGTTGATATATTGCTATGTCTCCGTATTTAGTATAGCAGTTTAAAATGGTTTTTATTTGCTCTGTTGCAGATTATCACCTTGGTCTTGTCCTCATTACGCTGGTTATATAGAGAGGAAATCAGGTCAACAAGATGTCGTGGAACTCCCATCTCTATCAAAATTTGCCAAAGCATCCCCCTGTCAACTATGTCCAATGCTTTTTTTATAATCTATAAAGCAGAGGTACATGGGAACTTAATGTATTTTTTAATCAGTTCATGGATGTTTAAAATGTGTTCCCTTGTACCTTTGCTTGTTCGAAACTGTTTCTACTTTGTTCTATTTTTACTATAATATTTGTCTGCTCATTGGTGTTACTGGATATTAAATCTGTATATCTTAGATTGGATATTTTTTTCATCTATTAGGATTCCACCATTCCAACTATCAAGAGCTCTCTACATGACGTATTCACCATATATGTTAAAGAGCTGTGCAAAGAGGATGCACCCTTGTCTTAGTCATAACCCTTAAATTTATATGACAGCTCTTCATTGCTCTGACTGTGGCAGAAGCCTGGTTGTATAGGACTGAAATCAGGCCAACAAGATATCGTGAAACTCCCACCTCTATCAGAATCTGCCAAAGCATCCAACAGTCAATGCTTTTTTTATAATCTATGAAGCATAGAATACATAGAAGTTTCTGGATATTTCAAAGAGTTGTCAAATGTTTAAAATGTGTTCCCTTGTTCCACTACCTTCTATGGAACCTGCTTCTTCTTCTTCTTCTGGAATTTGTCTTAAGAGAAATTACTTTAGTTCTTCGTTTATGATTTACAGAAGAATTTGCTTACGGCGGAGGTCAAAACAATAATTCTAAATTTCTCACAGTTTTTATAGAAACTTTTTTATGTAATAGGATAAATGTGGAGTGTATCCAGTTCTTCTTTTTCAAGTGCTTATCTGTTCTGGATGTTGGCGATCATATACTCCATTTTATTTTGTTGACAGCTGCTTGGGATAGTCCTGTCGTTGTCATGGAGAACCAAGATCTCAATTTTTTACCCATGAAATTCTTCTTCTTTTGGTACTTCTTTTTTTTTACTTTTTCTTATAGGATGTACTAAAATCTCATATCGGTGTTCGTTTGGCATCCTTTCATACACCCAAATTTCAAAAACTTTCACTCCATAAAGTAATAGAGAGATCAGAAAGCAACGTGTTACTTTTATTTTGGTATCTATTGGCATCTAAGATGTTCTGCTATGACATCTGGTGGCGCGCGGCCGAATTAGAGGAACCGTGTACTCCCGTCAGCTTAACGAGTGACAGATTTTGCTTTAAGTGATTGTTTCGATAATTTATCGCGATGGATTGTGTTGTGGGTCCTCAAGAAACGAAAAAGAAGAACCGCATTTATTGTGCTGCAAAAAGTTGCGATGCCAAAAGCCACGTGAATGCTTCCTTCGCTTCCCAANTTAACTCGTTTTAAGTAAGTTTGTATGAGGTTATGTTTTGAAAGTTTTGGAATTGTCAATTGTGAGGAAACTTGAAAACTTCTTCTAGTTGATTTAAATCGATCCTAACAATATTTATAGTCAATTAATTGTCTATTAATTTTATTATTTAAATAAATATTTATTTTATAACAAAATATTTTTTAAACTTATTGAATTTAATTAATTTTTTGAATCATTTGGTTTTAAATATTAATGGCAATATGCACCAGCTTTGCATGAACATATCACGGATAGTATGCTACCATCTCCTCCAATTTTGACGACAATTGCGTGCGGTACATCCTTCAAATTCGACGTTTTCAAGCACAGAGCAGTCACTTTCACAGTGTAGGTTCCATCCTTTGGATTCGATTATCCGCTTTTTATCAGATGATTCGCATTTAAAAGTCGTTCTGCTTGTTTAAAATTGTTTTGGGCTGGATTTGAACCAGCCCATTTGCAAATTACTTCCATACTTAACAACATATTACAAGTTAAAAGTAGTGCTCGACGTTTACTGCGAATTGTCAGGTGCACGCTTAGCCGCCATATTGTTTACGCCACGCCCCCATCTTAAATGCCAATACAAATACATTAAACTTCGCTGATGGCCAGGTGTTATTAGCACAGCATAAAGAAGATCTGGAACTCATGAATAGCTACTCAAAGTATAAAAGGCGTGCGGCTTGATAGTAAACCAGGAAAAGACAAAATATTTATCTATGGGAAAATCAAGAAACAACAATACTAAAAATTGACGACGATATCGAAATTGGATCATGTCATGAATATACGTACGGGAATATGAAAATACCAGCGGAAAAATAGAATACGAATACAACTAATCAGAAAAGTCATAACGTATAACGCTGTAGCCTGGATAATGATGATATTGAAAAATACATTAGGAAAATAGAACTGTTTAAAAACAAATCGACATTAAGCCTATAGTGCAAAAAGTGCCAATAACACAAGAAGTTTGGAAGCTAAAATACAAAGGAAGTAAAAGTATTTCACTTTGCGAAGAATTTCTCCAAACTATTGCCTAACGCGGTCTGGCCCTTTTGTATAATGCTAATATCAAACTAAATCCTAGTCTACTGACGCCTGCTTATTGGTTTGTAGACATATATAGAATACCAGACCTAACCTGCCTTTTTTATGGTAAAGAGAATACCTCCAACTTCATGAAAAGAGGTAAATGTTAGCTAAAATAACAATTAAATCACAGCATCATTATCCAATAAATTAACCGACTGTGATAGGTTCAGATTTGGCCTAGAACAAAAAGTAAAGTTAAAGGTACTTACTACTAACCAAAATGGACAACTATGCCAAGATCTGAAACAATTTACTGTCCAGTAGGTGGAATGGAGTAATACATTAGAACAAAAGAAAAAAACAAAAGAGCTAACCAAAAAGTCAATTGAGAATTGAAAGGCGCACAGTCTTCTCATGTTATACGGCCACAAACAAGAACCTTGAAGAAATAAAAAGGAAATATAAAGGAAATAACACACATAAACAGTTAAAAGCTACTTGAGAGAAATACAGAAAAAAAATACGGGCTACGCACTCTTGAAAGCTACAAAATAGTAAAGAAAATGGCACTGGGGCTATCAACAATAGAGAAAAGAAGATATTTTATATATCTTTTATATAGATATAAAAGAAAATTTTAGGGATATTTTTGGCAATTTACCGGTAAACCGATAAACCGGTTTACCGGTATTGCAATCCCTAGCTACGAATGCAATAGAAAGTGGCGGAAGTTTTAATAATTTATAAACCAAGCAAACCTCTTATAAATGATCTTATCATCGAATTTTACAATTGACGATAATTTCTAAATTTTTTGAAAAGTTATTGTTAAAACGCATCAAAATCATAGAAGCAAAGCGGCTAAGACCATAAGTTTGGATTTCGAAGTTAATACTAAAATATAGATCAGTTGCACAGTGTAACAGACCTGACCAAAAAAGTATTAGAAGGTAAGAAAATCTGTTTCCACGTAAACTTTGAGTTTTTGATGAAATTTGGCAACACGAACTAAAACTAAATTGTAATTTACCAAAGCAGCACATTTCTTTTCTAAAATCTTTCAAACCGAAACCATATCAGCTAGTTTAGTACCGCTAGGTAGCGTTCTAGATCGTATATCATATAGGGTTACTCAAAACAATTATTAAAGAAAAAAATAGGAGTGTGATAAATGCATATGCGATTAATTGTAAGAAAATTAATCCGTGATTTGTCCGATTGGGTATTAGAATACACAATGAAAATTTCGAACCCTTGCTGCAATACGAAAAAGTATAAAACTTTTGAACCATCAAAAATTCTATAATCGCGTGTGGTTTAAATTGTAAACTACCCACTTACCTCTTTTTTAAATAGCGTTTCATCCCCCTTATATATAGAAAATAGTTTATATATACATTTTGCTCCAAACAAAAAATACCAACTTGTTGCTTTCTTTATCCTTTTGATCAGAGGATTATTACATAAAGCTTGGGCCTAGAACTAGGCGTCTGCACAGAAAAATTTCATTGTAAAATAAATTAATAATTAAATTTAAGCAATTTATTTATGACTCCAAAAACTTCTTTTTCAATATTTGGTATCAATGCTTAGCATAAAATAAATGCTTTATTATTATTATTTTACAACAATTAAATGTTAGCTTAATAAAAGAACTAAATTTTTAGGTAGGCCACGAGAAGACATTTCATTTTATGCTTTTCCGAGAATAGGAAGATCGGAATGGACACATGAGGAAGTTAAAAGAAGTGGAAGCTCTAAGAACATGAACAATGGACTCTGGTTTGGTCCTCGTTTGGGCAGAGTTCATAAGAGAGATGAGTACATTTACGATATACCCAATATTTATTCCCATGAATATTTAATGCCCTCAGGTAAGTTTTGCATAGAAATTTTTAAATTCGGAAATATTTTTTAACTTGATATATAAATAAATGGATACAAATTTGCATTTTTAATTTTTATAAAAGAAAAAAATTATCCACTCCACAAACCTTTATTACTCAGTGATACATATACATATCTACATCATCTTTTTTTATTTTGTCATGTAATAATACATTAAGACTAAGAGTGGAACTCTGGTTCAAATGTAGCTTTATTTGTATTAATTATTAATTAGTACAGCTTGACCAGTATATATTGGCATGTGAAAAAATATTTTAAATAAAATTTTCTATCAAATTTTGCATTGTGTCACGGGCGCAAAAATAATTTTTTAGAGTACAGTACGCTACCACTCCCACTTGCAAGTGGGAGATACTTGTGCGCACCTATAAGTTGTCAGCCAGCTAGACTTGGTCAAGCTGTACATATTAGTCTTAAAACTTTATTCAACTTTAATTAAAATTCAAAACTACTTCTTCTTCGATACCACACCCCAACACCTCATTTGTGTTAGTATAAGCGTAATTGAACTAGCTTCGGCCAGATAGCACAGTTCTCAGAAATTATTGACTTTTAGAGTGTAACGAAGGTAGCCTTTTAGCTTAATAGTGGTGAAATTCATTTAGGTAGTGATATTAATTTTCTTTCATAACATAATTTACCCAGTTGACGAAGATTACTTTGTGTAGCTCGTTCTTTCACTTTTTAAGATGATTTTCCTATTTTTTCATTGTTTTCTGTAAAATTAACTCCTCCTTTACACTTATGGTTTTGTCATACAATACCATTATCGTCTGTAAGAGCCAATATAAGTTGAGGCCCCTGGTTCCTGAAGAGTAGAGTCTGAGGTTGCACCGCTCGTATAATTTTTTTCAGGGATATATTAAAATGAAGCGTTGAGAGAGCATATCCCTACTTTAAATCAATATTGATGGGAAATAATGTAGAAACCTCCAATTTTTAGTGCGTTTGTAGACCCATCCACGCACCTTCTTGTTAGGTTGATAAGTTTATTGGAAATGTCCAACTCCGCCATTGAATTCCATATATCTACTTTTAAAACGCTGCCATACGTTTGCTTGTAGTCGATGAAAAGTTGGTGTAATGTTTTATTGTAGTACCAACATTTCTCACATTTACCGAATTGTGAAAATCTGGTCTAGTGTGGAAGGATTCGTTCTAAACCCACACTAGTAGTCGCCTATTTAATTTTGTACGAAGGGATTTAGTTTTTTCAGAAATAATAGTGAAAGTTCCTTATAACCTGTATTTTAATAAGGGAAATTCCAAGATAATTGGCACAGCACATTTTATCCCATTTTTTATGCAGAAGGACTACAACACTTTCTTTGCAGCTAGATGGCATTTTCTTTTCCTTTAAATTTCAGAGAATAGGAGAATGCACATGCTCCAGGAGGGCTTCTCCTTCGTTCTTAACACACTCCGCTGGTATAGTGCTCCTTGCTAGTGCTTTGTTGTTCTTAAGCGTGCTAATGGCTTTTTCAACGTTAATTGTTGGTTCTTCTAGGAAAGGTTCCGCTGTATAGTAGATGGCCAAATTGCTTTCGTCTTCTACTGAGAGTAGTTGGTCAAAATATTTTCTCCCGGTTTCGATTACCTCTTCTTCATTTATAACCAAACTTCCTTCGTTATTCTTAAGAAAAGTACCAGTTCTAGGTTTAAAACTGCTTTTGATCCACTTCACATCTTGAAAGAATTTTCTCGTACGATTGTTTCTGTTGCTCTGAGTCCAGTTCTTACATGGTTTTCTCCTCATATACCCGTTTTTTGTTCCTTACACTTGTTCGTGCGTTTTTTCTCATTTGTTTGTAATTCTTCGAGTTTTACTCACTGGGGTTTTGTATAATTTTTTGTTGCGCAATATTGCTCGCCCCTATTTTATCTTCATTCTCAATGTCAAATCAGTGTTTCTTTTTTGGGGTTTTTCTTCTTCCTATTGTTTCTTTAGTGCAGCGTATTAGTACCGTTCTAATATTTTACCACTTTTTGTCAGAGCTTTCGTGTTGTTCAAAATGGCTAACATTATGGTTATAGTTGCCTGGAATTAAGTTTTCTGGCTGTTGTCTATAATTCTATATTTCTATATATCATCTTTACTCATTAATTTTGAATATTTGTCACATCCTGCGGTCCACATCTTCATTCATGTTGACCTCATTAGAAAAAGTTTAAGCACATCTGTTAGATAGAAAAGATAAAAGGGATATCATTGATAAAATAAAAGCAATGGATATCCAGCTAGGGAGCGCCACTTCCCGTTATGGCCAGATGCGATACCCTCAGGGTTATGTAATTATGCGAGTACTTATTACTAGAGATAAAGGAAAAATATTTTAAAGTCTCATTACATTTGTAATTTTAAATAAACTGAAATACATTTGTTTCAGAATTACCTGAAATCCGGCAAGTACATTACATTCCACGTTTAGGAAGAGAATCCGAGGAAGAAGGTAAAGAAGATGAGCAGTCTGTTGAAAATCCTTAAGTTTCAAATAAAAAAATAAATGATTGATTAATGTTTTTTTTAGTTGTACTATAATTAAATATGTGGTAATTGTCGTTTTCTTAGTCGAAAATGTTGTTTTCACCAAGTAAAACGATAGGCTGGAAATACTGCATGTTAAATTCGTGTCCTTAAATTTATTTTCAAATTGCTAATTTAAAATCATTGTATATTTAATGTTATAAGTATTAACTGGAAATTATAATAACTGTGATTAAAAATGAAAGAAAAAAATACATTTCTACGTTTTGATTATTTCAACGAATCTCGTTACGTTACTTAAATCCCTATGAGGATGAAGAAAATGTAGCCCCAGGTCGGCGTTAATTGCCAACGAGCTCTTTATAAGCTGCGGATGCGAAGGATCGACTTCTAAAAATAATTTTCCACCTGGATATAAATGTCTAGAGGAAATATTAAATATATCCTTGACTACATTTAAACCATCTTCTCCGCCGTTTAATGCATCTAAATCTTCATAACTAAAAGAAACAAATTGAATATATAAGTTTATTGTAGTTAAATTTAAGAATTTACAGAAGCGTTTCGGGTTGAAGCGTAGTCATTTGATTGTTTAATATGTAAGGTGGGTTGCTTATTATTAGGTCAAATTTTTGATTTTCTAAATTGATTTTTGCAATTTCGCTGTGAAAAATTTTTAAACGATCACCCAATTTTAATATTTCTGCATTTTCTTTGGTCAGTTTACATGCATCTTCAGATTTATCTACAGATATAGCTTGTAGCTAAAATTATAAAAAAATGTTGACCGAATACGGAAGTCGATTTTTTACTACCTCAGGAATTTTATGTAGCAAAGCCAATGTTATTGCCCCACTTCCACAACAAGGTTCTAAAATACGTTGAATATTTTGCTTTTTAATTTCTTCAAGCACCAACTCTACTAAAATTTCAGTCTCTGGACGTGGAATGAAGACAGGAGGACGCATTTTTAAGGTAATTTCATGAAAATCCCATTCACCTATTATATATTGAACTGGAATACTAAATAATTATAATTAAAAATAAGTTGGCTACCCGTTTCTTGAAACTTACCTTTTTAATCGTTGATTACACATTGCTGTAATTTTTTCTATTTGCTTATTGGAAAGCTTTAGTTTTTTCATTTTATAAACTTCTGGAATCTATAATTTACGTGAAATACTAATCGTAAATCATTTA
>JARJDX010002253.1:0-11563 GCA_030264735.1 Gymnusa sp. GC000175
AATATATGTAAATATATAAATGAAAACATACATAGAAAAGGCAAGCTTCGTTTTCCGGTTATTGTTCTTTACTTGCTTCAATGTTTGAGCGTCCCGATGCCGAACGGGGCGTCGTGCCGATACTTGAAGCGAGACGAAGGGTTGAGATGGGGGTAGCAATTGTTACACATAAATTTTATCTCAATTGCGCATTTGTTCCCAGAAATATAGCGATTTTCAAAACTGTAAATCTACTGCTTTCCGGATAACAACTCTTTGGCGGTTCATGTAAATACGTTCTTGCTTTTACTCAATAAATAATTCTTTTTTTTACCAAAATTATGGGTTTTTAGAATAAAATTCAATTTTTTTTATCAAAAATTTTGAACTTATAAAAAAATAAAACATAACAGGCCCGGTTTTATATAGCGTAGTTAGTAAACGATATGAATAAATTGACATGCCATGATTATTAACCATGTCACATGTCGATTTATTCATATACTTAACTAACTACGCTATATAGAACCGGCCCTGAAAGTAATACATTTTTTTACGAAGTTATAAAATATAAATTTAAAAAATTAGTTAGATAGATAAATAGACCCCAAGCCAATTTTTCTCAAAGCCTAGAAAAGTTGTAAATCAGCTTTTCGGTATTGGCTTAATAGCAGGTCCTTATTATACGAAATGTATGATATTTTTTAAACGAAGGAAGACCTGAAATATCGATTCATCTATGCTCCACAATGGAGTTCGAGTCGACAGTTTAAACTACTAGATTTACGGCTATAGCAGTAGTGGATAAAGTATTTTCTCCGAGGGCCACATAAACGACGATAGAAACTTTGGCGGGCCACGAATGAGTCAAAAATTCAAATATTTAAAAAAAATATCGTATTTTAATACAAAAAACATGAATTAATTACATTAGTATATACTTTTGTTTCAAAAAAAGGCCAGAAAAATTAAAACAAAATTGGTTTGGGACACTCAAATGCGCTTTGTCCACCACGTGTTCCTACCCCATTCCTAAAACCAAATTTTGTTAGGCCTGCATGGTTTTCACATTTTTGATATTTTCTTGTGTAAATTATACGTTAAAACACCTACAGAACATGCAACATGAGACTTATCATTCTTTAGTCATCGCATTGGAAAGAGTTCGTTTTCCTCGGTCGAGGTTCAAAAGTGGATTTTATTTTCCAATAAATAATGATGTTAGAAACTCTAACTACCTACCGTAGTATACCTTTTGTTTTGTTATTACTTTGAGAATATATGTTGTCCAGTCCCGTAGTCTTTCTATTTTTCTGTAATTTTGCTGCATGTGTGATCTCATCTTTAGTTATTGTAAGTTCATCGACGTCGGCCAGTATTTCTTTCGCCCAGCCCATAAGCTCCTATTAAGCTACCCTCGCTGTCGGTACCAAACTTGGCGCTAAGGTCGCCCATGATAAATGTAATTTTTTCCTTCTTTGTAAGATATAAGTGTTTTTGAATGGTGCTTTAAAAAGCTTTTATCAACTCATCATTTTTATCGTTTATGGGAGCGTAAACCTAAATTATATTCATTTTTTAGTGTGATGTATCAACGTCATGACTGGGTCCTTCAAAGGTATAAAGTCTGTGATGGCAGCTCTAAACTGCAACACCAGTTTACTGTCGGTTTAGAATAGTAGATACAATCATACTCGGTTCTTTGTTGACCCCTTCTCAACCACCTTACTTCGTTTAGTGCTAAAATATTGATGTTCAGTCTCATCATCTCTGCTTTTGCGTTTGAAAACTTTCCAGACTTGTACAAACTTCTAATTTTCCATGAAGCTGTGCATACGTTGTTACAGTAAACCTGGTACTTGGGATTATTTCCGTGATCTTTTTTGATAGTCGACGGGGAACTTCTTAGCACCCTCCTCTCATTTAAGAAATGCTCCAGACTAAGGGCCGTGATTTGGTTTTCATCTGCCATTTGGATATTTTGCAAATTAAGATTGTTGTGGTTTTCCGTTTACCTTCTACACCGCTACTAAAGAACACTTAAAAAGCTAGCTGCCACTTTTCAAATGTGGAGTTTGATAGGTAAGGACAAGTTTGTATGGCTTAGGATTCTTAGGGCTTGCATGGGCAGGGTTACTAGTAGTAGTCTGAAGTAGACCTGCCCTTTACCGGAATCTTAAAGGAGTGTCTACAGTAATCGCAAAAATTTTCAAAATACAGATTTTTCTGGAAATATCCATTTTCGACTCCCTTTTTTTTCAAAGTGATGTCTGTGTGTCTGTCTGTCTGTGCGTGTCCTCTATACAGCCCAGACTTCAAAACTGATCCACCAGAAAATTTATTCATTTATTATTTATTTAGATTTTAACAAAAATTAGGAGGTTCCAGACTTTTGGCTAAAATTTACCATCCGGAAGTGGTAGTTTATTCTTTAGGTTTTTCGTTTGTTTTGCAAATATTTCAAAAATTGTCAAGTTTATGGAAAAAACATAAGAGTCCAAGAGTGTTAAGAATAAAATTTGCAACAAATTTTGTTTTTATCATTTTAAGAACTCATCCTTGTTGGTTGCTTAGGAACATTTTATTGAATTTATTCCCGGAAAGTTGCACGAATATACTATCATTATAATTAGCTGACAATTAATGAAATAGATTATATATCATTTAAAAGTGAAGGATGTTACTTTGGGAGTTATAAGGCATTTCAACCTCCTCTCAAATGGGGATACCAACAGCCTCCATCTCTAAAAAGTTTGACAGGAGGTCACACAAAATTTGATACATTTTGTTTGTATGGATAATCTAACTTTTTTATTTGTTTAGAAATCGAATTTCATATATAATTTAATTTTTTTTACAAGTATCTTACACCAACATTAAAAGGTTCAATGCACTGCTTTGACAGAAGATTTGCTTGCCAACAGCCGCCATATTGGTCATGTGGTATACTTTGAATGCCTTATTGTATTGCTAAAATTTCAATGGAATGACGTTGCAGATTCATACTGCCAACCCAATTTATTATGATATATAGTTATGTTTCTATTAAAAGTAACGGATGTGTTTCAAATTCGTAAATGAAAGTCGTGTGGTGACCACACCGCTTTTTTATTATTTTATTTACAAATGGTATATTATGGTAATAAAGCCGTGAAATTTGCGATTACTTTAGTCTTTTACGGCTTATTTCGTATTTTAGAGTATCGAGTCATTACGATCCGGAGTAAAACAACTGGGTAGCCTGAACGAAGAGATTAAGAGAGACCTATTAATACATATACCACTAGTAAAAGCCTAAAATGTGTCTTTAATATTACCTTATTATCTAGGCGTCACAAGAAATAAAAATTATTTCTAGTACTATTAAAAATGTATTTTAGTTTGAATGGATATTTATTAAAGCCAAAATTGTAAGAGTATATTAAGGTAGCGATCACCTTATTATAAAACTAGGGGTTAGAAAATCCCATTAAATGCAGTAATTACTAGTTAATAATAGTTTTATAATTTATCAATCTAGCTAGGTCATTCTATCATGTAAATTATTATGTGTGCGGCATTATTATTTCCATCTTTATAAATTTTAATTAAATTTTATGCTAAATAAAAAATAGTAAACCATTCCTCAGGGATCAAACCCGGGATCTTCTGAAACAAAAATTAATGCACCACTGGGCTGTGTAGTTATGTTTATTTTTAAAAAATACTAATTTTTATATTAAATACTAGTAAGCTTAGTTTAGGTAAGGTAACCAAAATTTGCATACAAAAAGTGTATGGTTTGTGAAAACACGTCTAGAATAGATTTCATATTTTGAAGTTTTAGAGGAGATTTAGTTGAAGATCCTTGTAGATAAAAAGTAATTTAGTTATCAAAATCGTTTAGAAGCTTATGTAAAAAGAGTACACAAAGAAAAAGTTGTTTAGTGGGTCAAGCACGACTTTAGTTTTGTGTATGTAAATGAAGTTATTTAGATTGTGGATTAGACTTTAGTATTTTTTCCTATAAGGATTTTTATTTTTTAAAATCCCAGAGAGAAATGATGCCTGCTCTTTTGATGAGTTTGTGGAAGTAGAAACCGTACACATGGTTAGGAACAAAAGAGGAATGGCACGCTCGGCGCTATTTCGATTCATAAACACCCCGTCAAATAAAATGACTTTTCGTAGGGTCCTTTTACATTACGCGCCACTCACCATCACAATAGCTTTTTGTTCGTTTCCATTACCAAATGAACATCTGCGAATTTCAATATACAATTATTTTTTAACAAACTACCAAACTCCCAAAATTTTTGAAAAAAAAATCTAATGAAACTCGCGCGTTTTAATGTACTTATTAAAATTAACAACCCTTATTTAAGTGTAATTAATACCACGTGACAAAAGTAATAAATGGTAGCCGTTAAAGTTGAAATGTATTGCATTTAATGAAATCATAATTATTTAAAATTACGATTAAATCTAAGTATGTGAAAGGAATAAACAGTGTTTTGACACGATATTATCCATTAAAACGGGAAGCTGATTCCATTCATACAACCTGAACAACGTGAGGCTAATACGAACTAGATGCAAATGAACGTTATCAAAACACTACACCGAGTTACATGAATTATATCACTGCAAATACGGAGGCAAACATTTAAAATTTAATTCTATTCGCACAATTCATCACATAAATGTGAAGTGGGATAAAAAATTGTGCCATTGCGCTGCACTACAAAACTTTTTATGGTTGTTAAGCACTAAAAACTATTCCAATTTATTTGTCGGGCATACTAAGTTGCTAGGAGCTTTAATCCTGATAAATTTCTAGCAGATAAATTTTCTCCAAATACATTATTATCTACAAATTTTTTTATACACCGTAATGTATTTTTTATGTGGAAACTTTTATTCAGAACAAAATTAAATAAAATTTCTTTTAATCTCTTAATGCACCCTTTCTACTTAATTGTTGGGATTTGTAAGTATTTTATATGTGTCAAATTTTTTCTATAGATTTCCTATATAAATCTCATATAAATTATATTTAAATATCTGACAAGGTTTGGAAGAATATTATTTTGTTGCAATTCTTTTAAAAATTATTGATTTTCTTTAGTAAAATTGATTTGCGTTATTCTGCTTCATGCATTTTATGCGATTTTATTTAAATTCATGTGAAATAATTAAAATAAATAGTACTACTATTTTGTTATAAAAAATAGAGGTGTGGTCATTAGACAACTTTCATGTACGAATTTTAGACATATTTTTAATTTTTACTAAAATGTGTACGCAACTTTTCTCACTTTTTGCAGCAAATGTTGGACCATCTCTCGCTTTCTAGGTCCTATATGATTGCATCCCAAATTATTAGTGCGCAAACTAAGGGTGACGGGGCCCTTCTCTTTTCCTTTTACTCGGCAGAACGCACTCATAGATTCTTTAGGCCATCGTCCATTGTCCATATGAGGATATGTCCTATTTTAAACTTCTTTTTTTTATTCCGTCTGTATTGCCGTTCCCTTCATTCTCTCTCTTATCTGCTTTTTGGGAATGTGTTGCAGTCGGGAAACTTTGGCGCTACTCCTAGGTAATCCATCTATAACGCGTTAACTCTTATTTTAAGAACAGTGTCCATATTTCTGATTCGTACATCACGGACTTCACCAAAACAGTTCAAATATGTTTCTTGATCCTGTTTAAGATATGGTTTTCCCACCAGATGGAGCCCATTACTCTTCTGCTTTTTTCGACACGAGTCTTGAATTTCATATCACCGTTACCAGCAGTGCCTATAATGACACCTAAGTATTTAAACCTATATACTTGTTTGATTTGTAGCTTATCAACAAATATTGGGAATTCAGGTGTAGATCCTGTTACTAAATACTATATCTTCTAAATATTTATTTTTAGGCCCCAAATCTTATGGGATCTGTTGAGTGTCTGTAGCATGAACTTCAAGTCATTCGCGTCTTGTGGAATATTAACCTGGTCATCAGCGAAACTCAAAGAAAAGAGTATTCCATCGCCTACAGTGATACCCATGCCTCCACGGTTCCTCTTCTACTTTTGTGGTGCGCACTCTAAGTAGGCTTTAAAAAAAAAGAGGCGATAAACTGCAATCTTGCCTTAGTGTTTTGATAATAAAGACGTACCGCCCGTTGATGTTCAAGTATGCGTGTGTCCTAATTTGCCGTTTAGTCTCCCCAAAATATTTTAAATCGCAATTAAGACAACCTACTTGATAAATTCCCGGATTTGAAAGAAGAATTTTCCCTACTAGATTTTGCGTCCTCTTCAGACATACATACTCGAACAAGTTCTTTCCGCCTTGAGAATGCTCCATGTAATGACGAGTGAAACGTTGGCAACAACCTATGAAAATACGCGACCTAAACTCGAAAGTAAGAAAATTTATACCAATTCAAGTCGTGAAAGCGCACATTCTAAATTATCATTAATGTTTTTTATTAATCGTAAGTCACTTCCAGTTTTTAATGCATTATTTATATATTTTGCTTTTAAATATGAATTGTTGACTAAAGGTACTTTCTTAGTTGTTTTTTAGTTTTATTACATAATGCTTACTAGTTTCGGAAAGGAGCTAAGTTTCATACACAACAGACAATATACCTTAAACTTTAAGGCATAAAGGTAAATTGGAAACTTCCTTTAATCAACAACTTCTAAAGCACAAAATGTAAAAATATCCTTATCATTGATAAAATTTACTAAAACATTATTTTCGATATTTACCTTTAATATATCGAAGTTTTACTGCGAGACTATTATTAGGTAAATAAAATGGCACACACACTGTTCCCATCACTTTTCGATGAATTAGTTTTACCACTTGGACCTTTAATGAAAGATTTTGATGCGTATAAAAATAAGAATTTTGACTAAAAAGAAATATCCAATTTAAATGTTTTTATTCCGTCCAACAGATGTCTTAATATTTTGTTAATTGGGTTGCATACAATACATATTACTTGGGAAAATTAAAACATTATTTAAAATTAGTGAAATATAATAGAAATAAACATTTTATTTCTTGGTTCCTTTAATGTGTATTATTTCTACGAATTTTGTTACAAATTGGCACCGAATTATCTATTTAGAACAGTTTAAAAATATAAGGAGAGGTTTCTGCTTGGGAGTTGTAAATTGTTTTTTTTTTTAAATTTCTTGCTTATTCAAAAACGGCTTGCTTTACATTTAGTCATTAGATATTTCTAAGTTTCACAATACACTAAGCATCAAGTTCTCACAGTTCATTCGACTTTCGGTTTGTGGAAGTAAAACAGGAAAAAGCAAAAAGGCCATTTGTTTTAATAAAGGATACAATTTATTGTGTTTCATATTATTTTAGAATAAAGGAAGTTATATATAAAACAAAAGTATAGCATATTGCTCATATGACATTTTACTTTCATTTACAAACTAAAAGATTATACAGACCCATCCTGATTGTCTAATAGTCACGTGACCGCGTAGGTAGGTAGCCCAAACAACATTTGATATTTTAATGGTAATCATGTGCAATTAATTACATATTTGAATGTTCAATCATTGTCGTTCGTTGTAACTGACAGTAAAAGTTCATTTGTGTTTAAGTTTTTTTTTAAATTTAATACCACTATATGTGATTGATAAAATAATAAAAAAATATAACAAGATAAATTTTACAGTTTTCTATTTCAACAAGTGTTGAATCTTTATTCTATATAGTAAATGTTTAAAATGACCACCATTATTTTCTAAACATAAATTAGTTTGTTTTTTCATATTTTTGAAGACTCTGCAATTCCTCCTCGTTTATGCTGTCTATGTCTTGTTAATGTGCATCGCAAGATAAGGGAAACCGCGGGTACTGAAAGGAAAAGAGTACAGGGAAGACTTGTTGACGAAAGTATAAATGAGATTACAGATACCAAAAAGGAAATATCGATGTAGACAAACTATATCCACAAGCTGCTGGAAGTCTCTCGTCCGGAAGACCATGGTATAAAGAACGCCTATACTGGACTTTAAATAACAAAGGAGGAGGTTAGAAACGCAATAAACATACCAAAAAATGTAAAGCAGCCCAGACAAAATCCCGACAGAAATAATCAAGCTTTTCAACGAAATGGCATAAATACGCTTACTCGTCTATATAATTTAATATATGATACGGGCAAGATACCCGAAGAATGGCTCAAATCCACTTTTATTGCTATTCCTAAAAAGCCAACACAAACCAATGAGACGAATATCGTACTATAACCATAATGAGCCAAGCACTTAAGATATTTCTCAAAATTATACACCGCCGAATATACCGACAATGCGAGGACCATATTGAAGAAACCCAATTTGGCTTCAGGAATGCTTTAGGTACCCGAGAAGCTCTATTTGCGCTGAATGTCTTAATACAGAGATGTAGATATGTTAACTGCGATGTACACCTGTGCTTTATCGATTTCAGCAAAGTGTTCGATCGGGTAAAGCACGAAAAATTACTGGCCTACTGGCAACAGACGTCAGAAGTACGAGTTGAAGACCAAAATACGGGAAATATCTAAATTCGCAGAGGTGTGAGGCAGGGTTGTTTGCTTTTACCAACATTATTTAACATATACTCGGAGGAAATATTTTAAGAGGCGGTCAACGGTGAGAGAATTAACAACTGAAGATATGCGGACGACTCTGTTTTCTGGCGAGTACGGCCCAAGGACTTCAGATGATGATGGAAAAGATCAAATTAGACAGCAAAAGGTGCGGAATAAATCTTAATCTCAAAAAGATCAAATACACGGTTGTGACTAAAGATAATCCACCACCACAGACGATGACTTTAAAAAAAACAAACTAATCAAATAAGTTATCATCATATAAACTTTGGCAATGGCAATATTGTATACATTATTTAAAATCGCATGGTCATAGTTCTTGCACAACGGAAACCTTGTAAGGGTGAATTTTTAGCTTTTTCTTTAGTGCCTTCTGGCAAGTTTCATGAGAAACACTTACATGAATTAAAAATATTTAGACTAAGTACACAGAAGCGTTGAAATCAATATGCGATATGACACACATACCAGTTTACGGAGACAGTAAAGGATTAAAGGTTGAATTTTTATGGGCTTTGTTCCATTCGAGTTTTAATATCTTCTATACCTTCTTCTGTCAAGAGGTTAGGTCCACCAGATGATTTTCCTTTACAAATGCAAAGCGATGAACAAGATTTTGTTTATGTTGTACGAACTTCTCATAATGTACATTAAAATTTGGGAAACTGCTCAATGAAAGTTTGCAGGGAGTATGCCCAATGAACCATAAAAATAAATGCGTCGCTTCACTTGTACATGTTATGCGCCGTTTTTTTGAAAAATAAGACAGGGTTGCCAACTTTTGCTCGAAATTTTTTTTTGTTGGAGATGGTAGTTTGTGAACCGGGGCGACTTATAATCTAAAAATAAGATGTTATGTCACCTTAATTTTTAACTGTGAGTAAAATTTATTAACAATCCCCTGTTGGATACTTTGTTTAGCTCTGAAATAACTTATTTTGTTTGAGCGTATAAAATTGGCTTACACAGGTAAAACATAAATTAACTTTTACTGTCAGTTACAACGAACGCCAATTATGGAAATATCCAATAACCTGATTAAAATATCAAATGTTGTTTGGGCTGCCTACCTACGTGGGTCACTTGGTTATTAATCAATCTCAAAAGCACTGCAGTTGTATCATTTAATCCAGATAAACTTTTTCCTCCTACTTTAGTCAACTTAGCTTGAGATAAGTCTTGGCGGGTTTTTCTAGTTTGTTAGCGTTACCCAGAAAACACCACGTGGTGATTGGCATTATTGACCTACAGTTTTTTAATATGCATAAAATTATATAAAACATTAAATAATAAAATATTTCAGGCAGAAGGCGCCTTTATAAACCATGAACCCTTCACCTATGTCACAAATCATCTTACATTTAAAAAAAAAATCCTTATCTCCTATTCTCGACTGTCACAATTTGTTAACGCCTTCTAAACTTGTGCCTTTATTTATGGAAGCCTAGTTTTTAGGGTTTAACAAGATGTTCAGTACTACTGGTTTTTATTAATTTTTTTTATTATAGCCTGGAATGATTCATATATCTTTGAGTACGAAAAAATTATTACCATCCAATCGATACATAGTAGAAGGACGAGGAACTGTGAAAATAAAGGCAAGCATTTCTG
Source organism: Gymnusa sp. GC000175 (assembly GCA_030264735.1). NCBI lineage: Eukaryota > Metazoa > Arthropoda > Insecta > Coleoptera > Staphylinidae > Gymnusa > Gymnusa sp. GC000175. The sequence continues at coordinate 10,200 of JARJDX010002253.1, forward strand.
CGATAACATCGAAAACGTTTTAATAAAAATCTAAAACGATTACATTGTAGGGAAAGGGTGACATGGAAACGTTTTACATTTATGAGATGGTGAAGCAGGACGAAAATTTCAAAGAAATTTCAAATTAAAAACACGTTATCTATTACAAATTGATAAAATTTATTTTATTGTATAAATGTATAGTTTAGTAAATCTTCAATAAATGTTCTATTTTAAAACGTGCAATTATTATCAGACCATGAATCTCCTCTTATTTAAATTTAAATTTACCTAAAAGCTCATGTTTTACTAAAAGCTTTGTGAAATAAAAAGAATGCGCATCACTTTATGTATAGGAAGTTACGTAAACTCCAAATACACTCAACGATTTCAATTCACACATATTATTCCAAGCCAACAAAGTTTCAATCAAAGTAAATTCGCATTGGCAACGTTAAAATCAACAAAATTGATTACGTAATCAATTGGTAAGTTTTTAAAATATATTGCTTTTAAATATGGATAAAAATTAAATTTTTTAGTTATTTAATTAATCAATTCCAGTAATTTCCAAAATTACTAAATCAATATTAATTCCCAAAGTTTTTTCCAACTAAGCCTTTAATGCACGTTTAATTGCACACAAAATTAATTTAATTATTTACCCAATAACATTCAAACATGCTAAGTATCTATTAATTTCAGAAAACTTATGTGTATTTTGGGGTTTCGTGAAACATTTTAAGTTGCGTTTACAACGCAGTAATTAAACAAAGTTTCTTCTAATTTAATTGTCAGACAGATAAAAGCTATAGGATAGAACGTTATTGTTTTCTGCGCGTAAGTTGTGACCAGTTGTTCTTTTCGCATTGCAGTATTAAAAAAAATCCAAAATGTACGGAATGTTACTGGAGAGCGTGCAATATTTTGTGCAGGTAATTTTTTGCCTTTTGCCTTAAAAAATAAATTTTAAATGTGGATTTTTATAGGAAGAGTATGGTGATATCGTATGGGATAATGTAACACGAGAAGCAAAATGTGAATATAATGAGTTTAGCACTCACTATGTCTATTCAGACAGTATAATGTCAAATTTGGCCGCTGCATGTGCAAAAATAACAGGCGGAACTTACGATAGCTTTATGATTTTCTTTGGGAAATGTTTCGTGCGTTACTTCAGTAATCTGGGGTATAATAAAACTTATAATTTAAAAACTATTGTTATTCATCTCCATTTTATGTAGCTACGATATTACAATAAAAGCGACGGGTCGCTTCTTTACGGATTTCTTGTCGAGCGTGGATAACATCCATTCTCAATTCTGCTTTACTTATCCTAAAATGAAAAGCCCCTCAATTTACTTATCTGAAATTGATCAAAAAGG
>JARJDX010002274.1:0-13516 GCA_030264735.1 Gymnusa sp. GC000175
AGTTTTTACTACGGTCACCAAGATTTGAGCTGCTGAACTTAGTACACGTACGTAAGTAAAAACTGCGTAGTAACTTGCGCTCGCAGAATTTCCTGCGCTACCACAGTCACGTCACCCTTGGAATGTATAGTGAGTCGCCCTGCGTTGCCTGCGTCTCAACTTGCGCCCGGCCTAACTGACTCGCTGTCATCTACTTCTACCCTTTGTTTTACGTACGTTGAACTACGTATTTCCCGGCGGGGTGGGGGGTTTGTTACGAAAAATGTACAACGGAATCTTCGTCACAAAACTTTACTGGCAGGTACCGTACGTTTTGTATTAATTGACTATACTAGACATACGTTTGGCATTGACGTCTAAATGGCAAACTATTTTGGTCTACTATATTTGTCACCCTGTATTTATTTTTTAGCGCTTATTAATTTAGAATGTAAAAACATGGTATTATTATGAAATGACGCTGAGCAACGCTCATAATAGGGTAAAACGGTGTTTTGCTACTTTGTAATACATATACAGGCGCTTAAGCGAATAATTTTTAAACATCAAGTATATTTTTAATCTGTTAATTTATTTAATTATTAATTTCAATATATTTTTTAAGCTACTTAAGTAACACTACACAAATTACCGTGTTGTGTTCTCTCTAAAACGTTTTTCTTTAAAATATCGAAGTTAGCTCCTCAATTTCGACTATTGTATTGTTCGATGGTCGTTGGCTTATTAACATTGGCAGCTACAGCCCACACGACCATTCCAAATACTATCAGTATTTGCTTTAATATCCTTATGGCCTAAACTGATGCGACGATATCAAAATATCTAGATATTGGTCAGTATTTTCATCATTCCATCAGTATTGCCCCTACACGATCAGTAATATTGTCAGTATTTGTGAATAATAACAGTATTACTGATCATGTAGGATATGCTACAAATGTATGCTAGATAATAATTTTGGGCTATTAAATCGCTGAGTCGGGCAGTGTACAAAGTGTTCACATTTTTTGGAACCACATCATTGGATTGTCAACAAGAGCTTGTCAAAGTAGCTCAGTATTTCTGCTTACACGCATACAACATTCCTAATATCATCTTTAAAAAAATATGGTCCAATAATCTTTTAGGATCTCACTAGGCTCCGCATTTCGCCTATTAATAACTATTAATAATTAATAACTAAATAAAGATGAAGTCTTTATTTCTTTGGGTCAATTCCTGACACTTTTGCACAATGTGTCTGCTTTAATTCTTTTTATAACTCTAATTTTAAATTTTCTTCTGTAATATTCACTGTAATGATCTTGTAAAGTTAAAGTAAAGAGAGTGTTTGAGTTGTTTCAGGTTCCCCATTTAAATGGCGGCAATAAACTTATTGGTTTGATTTGTCGAACGTTGTGTATATTGTCATAATTATTTTTTTCAATTGCTTCATTTCTTTTGGTCCACCTAGTATTATTTTTTATATTCTATACCAGTGGTCTCAAAGTGACGCCCCGCTGGCCGGATCCATTTTTCGGAACCATTTTATTAGGCCCGCGGATATATTTAAACTATTTCTTATAATTACAGAGTTTGTAGTTTTTTTTTAAATTTAAAGAAAAAAATTATTATCCCACCATATTTATTACACGTACATTAATTATTTTCCTGTAATATTTTTGTTTCTTAAAAATATTTTCGCCTGTCAGCTGCTTTCAGATTTAGCAGGTAATTTGAGTTTGAGATCACTGCTCTAAATTATATTTCAAAATTCGAATGAACTTGTTAAATTTCCAGCGTATTGCCTACCAATTATATTGCTTATTTCCTGAATATTTTAAAAGCTTCTTCCAATTTGAAAAGATAGTTTAAAATTGTAAAATATTTTTTTGGTGAAAATTTAAACAAATTGAAATTGTTTTATCTTTGTTATTTCTCATTTCGCAAGAAAATTTGTCTTATAAGTTCTTGGTTATAAAAAAAACTATTTTTGTATCTCTCGAATGTGAAAAATCACCACTTCCAAAGATATTTTCCAGATATTTAAAAATAATGTTAAAAAATTCAGTTTCTAAAAACAATTAAATTGTATTGTCTTTATTTAAAATAAAAAACTGAAGTAGATGTAAATGATAAAATTCTTGATTTTTTTTACATATTGACATTTTAGAAGCCTAGAGGAAATAGAAGATTGACTGCAGGTCTATTTTTAATCAGATGCACAATTTAAATATTAGTAGGTTGGATGCAATGTCTTATTACTGCTTGTTAATTAATGTCAGTAATTTCTGGCATTGTTATATCATAACAAATGTTATAGATAATAGATGATTTATAAGTCCAAAATTATTTTAAAATCCATTAAAATACAAATGTAAGTTACAATTTAAACCTTTTACTTAAAATTAATTGAATATGTAAGAGGTTTTTATTTATGAATTTGAAATTCTCTTCATAGTTTTATCTCTTTTTCCCTATTTTTTAAATAATTATTAAATGAAAGATGCTTTATAATTACACAAAAAAAATAACCAAAAGAACTTTGGTAAAAAAAAATTAAATTTAATAGAATTTATTTAAAAGCAGAAAATAAATTTTTCAGAATTTCTTTTAGATATTATTTATTTACAGCAGCAATATGACAGACTCAATGAATTTCGGGCCGGAATGGTTGAGAAATCTATCTTCAGATGGCTCTACAACAGGTGTAAATACAGGTGGTACAAGGTACCAGTTAGCTGAGTATCGGTAATTAGGTTTTTTCAAAAAAAATTTATTTGCAATAATTTGTACACTCTGTTAGGTATGGGAGGGAAGAAATGTTGGCTCTATTTGAAAAGGGTTTACCAGCGCCTAATTCTTTAAGCACATTTTCACCTTTATATTCTGAACCAGCTTTACCACCATTAGCATTACTTCCATCCACAGAAGAAGAGGTAGAAATAAATACAAAATTTGCTTAAAAAAATTTAAACAAATAAATACATTATCTAGAGGCAGTGGTCAGCTCGAGGCCCTCCAATGGGTCAACCTCCACGAGGAAGGGGAGCTGCTGGACCTGGCGAGAGGGGTGGTCGTATAGCTAGAGGAGGCAGAGGTTCATACCAACCTTATGGGAGAAATGTGGGATACGAAAGTGGTGGTGGATGGGGTAATGGAGAACAATCTGATTGGAGTCCACGTAAAGAGTTTAACTATAGTAGATCATCTGCAGGTGGCGTGGATAACTGGAGGCGTAGTAGTCGATTGGAGGAAGATGATGGCTGGCGCAGTGCTGGACATCAAGCCAGAGGTGGGCCTTCTGGAGAAAAATGGAGTATGTTAACGAATTATGTGGGTGTTTTTTTTTAATGTCATTTTAATTTTAAAGCTCGCTCTTCAAGTTGGAGAGAGGGCGAAGAAGAAAGAGGGGCTCCGGTGGATAAAAGAACTTGGCTTGAAAATCAAAGAGGTGGTCCACAACAAAGGCGGATGTGGGAAAATGAAGATCATTTACCAGAGTGGGTCACTGAAAACCTAGGAGAAGGAGGTGGAACATTTGACTCTACTGGAGCTTTTCACGGGTCTGATGATGAGCAGGTAAAGTGATGGTAGATCATTATAATTATGAGAAATGTCAACATAATTGCCGCATAATCATAAAATGCAGCATTATGCTTTTAATTATGAAAAATATCAAAAAAATGAAATTTAGAATAATAATTTGCTACTTTCATAAAATCGATTTTTTTTATTTGTTTGCAAACAACCTTAGGCCCTATAACCGATCTGGGTTTAATTTTGTACAGCTACTTTTTCTATGGAAATAATGGCATAAAAAAAAGGGCTGAGCAACAAAACTATAAACAGTACAATGTCGAGTAAACCTGGCAGTTAAGTATAAAATTAATCAATATTTACTTTATAGGATTCCAAAATGAAAAAAGAACATTTACTTCAAAAATCTGCTTCCCAACATAATATAACTTCAAAAACACAGCATCCACCTTTATCAACTTCAAAATCGGCTTTATCCTTGTCTAAACCTCCGGAACCCTCCATCAATCAAGTTAATATAAAGGTAATGCATAATAAACACACTTGTATAAATTTACATGTATTTTTAAATTGTAGAGTGAAATAAAAGAAATGGTTAATAATATAGAGCAAAATGAGACTATAACACTTCCACAAGAAGAGAGAGAAATAAAAAAAGAAAGTAATGAAATATCAAAAAAAAATTTAGAGAGCAAACCAGTTAACATAAAAGCAGAATTAAGAAATAAATCTGAAAAAATGAATCATAACCAAAATAGCAATATGGATGAATCTGGACACAGGTAATTTTTACATGATTACAAGAAAATGTTGTGCTCATAATTGTTTTAAGGGTTGTAGATGAAGATTTTGATAAACTACAAGAAGATTTAGTATTTAAATTAGTAGTAGATGAAGAACCTGCTAATGCTAATGTGCATGTTCCTCATTCCAATGGAATTCCACCCCCACCAAATATGATGCCAGCTATTCAAGAAAAGTGGTATTATCAGGATCCACAGGTATTATTTTTAAGTTTTTATTTAATATTTTCTTATTAAAATCTATAAACTTGATTATAGGGTGATCTTCAAGGTCCATTTTTATCTACTGAAATGGCAGAGTGGTTCAGAGCAGGTTACTTTACAACAACTTTATTTGTTAGAAGACAGTGTGATGAACGCTTTTATACCCTTGGAGACTTAGTTACAATGTGTAATGGTGGTAATCCATTCCAAACAACAGTACACATTGCACCTCTTAAACAGGAAGCAAAATTGCCAGATGAAATGCTACAGTATCATCAAATGATGCAAGCACAATTGGCTCTTAGGGCTCGGCCTTTTGGACAAGGTGAACCTTGGAACTCTCTAAATACTATGCAACAAAGAGAGCTTATGGCACAACAATTGTTAGTACAGCCTCAGGTATACCCACTCATTTATGAATCAAAAAAATTTAATTTCTCTATTTTTTTATAATTCTCAGATTCCTCCTGAACCCTATCTGCAACAACCCAATGCTGGCAATCCACTTCTTCACATGTTGAATCAAATTCAACAGGTATGTTTCCTTTTTACTTTAATTTTCGAAGAATATGAAATTGTAATATTGGCGAAAATGTTTCTATTAAATGTAACACATATGTTTCAAATTCGTAAGTAAAAGTCATGTGGTGACCACACCTCCATTTTTTTGTTATTTTCACATATATCTGGTTCTGGAGACCTGGAGATTATGGCTGGTGGTCATCCTGATGCTAGATCATGTATGTTTATGAAACCATCTGTCCAGTTGACGAAAAAGCCACGCATGGTCGCCTTGACGCTGTAAGATCCAATAGATCGGCGTTTTACTTTGCGATTGGCTCACAAGACATCAGTACAGCGCCAGTTGAAAAAATATAGTCAGATCTTTGTGTAATAATATCAAAAAAATAAAAAACCGGGATAAACTAGAGTCCAAAAACCTTTTTTTAGGTCTGGAGGAGACAGTAATTAATAGCAGTAGTCTCTTATTTTCAGGACGACTTATAATATCTCGAAAATCGCTATCTTGAATTTTAGTTTAACATCACTTTTATGTTTCCCTTATCAAAGTTACTATCATATAAAATGTTTTTATACTTTTAGTACTTCTTATAATTATAGTACAAAGATATCGAACTTTTAAAAAAAACGCTATTTTCGGTTTTTTTTTTAAATTAACTTCTTGATCTAGAAATATACCATGGTATTTTATTCAATTTGAGACATAGATAATTTTAAACTAATTTTTTTTTAATTCTATATTAGGTAAAGTTACCAGTTCAACAACCTGTGGTAGAAAAATCTACAAATGCTATGCCATGTCAATTAGACCCTTTACAAGCACTTGTTCAGCAAATGGGAGGTTTACAAACCCTGCAAAATAGAATGCAAGCACCAAGTAATATGACACAAGGTATTGGAGCTCCTGGGGCTCATAAACATGAAGCTACGTTACCCACACTCCATAGTATACCAGTCAATGGTATTCCTGGAAATGGCATGCCTGTATTATCCAATAATAATATGATGGGCAGTATACAAAAATCAGGCATAGGAAAAATGGATGGAGATTCGAACATGAATTTTTTACAGTTCTTGCAGAAACCGCAGATGGAACAGGTATTAAATATTCCATACCTTTATATCTTTTACTCTATAAAAAATAAAATCCTATTAGAGTATAGATTTGGAGTCTTTGTGGCGGAAAAATCAGTTTGTGTCAAACCAACAATCAAACCCTCCTCCAACTCAATCACAGTGGCAAGCGACAGACAAACCAATCAGTATGTGGGATATGCCAAATGCTAATATGAATTCAGAAGTTCACCAGATCAATAAAGACAGTACAAATTGTAAGGAAAAACAAATAAATGATAATAATAAAGATTCATTAAAAGAAGAAAAGAAACGCAAAGAGCTTGAAGAGAAGCAGGCAAAAAAAGATGCAGAGGAAAAACGTAAAATGGAGCAGAAAAAACAGGAAGCGGAGAAGAAACAATTAGAGGAAAAACGCAAAAAGGAGGAAGAAAGGATAAAGCGTGAATTAGAAAAGGCCAAAAAAGAAGCTGAAGAAAAAAGGCAACGGGAGCTAGCTGAAAAGAGAAGACTTAAAGAACAAAGAAAAGCGGAAGAAGAAGCTAGGAAAAAGGCAGAAGAACTCAAAAAAATGGAAGATCAAGAGAAAGAGAGGCTAGCTGCAAGAGAACGAGAGGAGCAGCAAAAAAAACAATTAGAATATACCCGGCAAATTGTTGCAAATAACAATCAAAAAATTACTCGTGCCGCACCCTGGAGTCAATCAACAAATAATCAGGGTTTAAGTTTATCTGAAATACAAAAACTTGAAAGAGAACGAAAGGCCGAGCAGGTCGCCTTAATGCAACAACAACGTTTGCAACAACAAATACAGGAACAAACTTCTCCAGAAAAACCTAGCAGTTTAAACCTAAATTGGGCTAATAAACCAATGAAAATCAATCATGTTAAATCTTTAGCTGAGATCCAGGCTGAAGAGCAGGAGAGGTTACTTAAATTAAAGGTCTATTTCTTCTGCATATTTTTATTATTAGGCTCTTGAATAATTTTATGTAAACTTTTAGCAAGCCAATGAAAAGGCAATGCAACTAAAAGAAAAGGAGACCTTATCACCACCAACATCAGGAATTTGGAGTGGTCAAAGTTTAACATGGACAAATAATGATAGTTTTTCAAATACAGGTTTGTACTATTTAAATTTATTTAGATTATTATAACTTACATAATTGTAACCAGAAATGATGAAATTCAAAGTTTTCTGACTTTCCCACCCATTTAGTATATCGGTAATAAGAAAATATTGAATTTCAGAAACTACTAACATCAAAAAATACTGAATATTTAAAAATCAAATTGGTCAATCTAACTTTATTGAAATATATAATGATATTATAATATATATATATCAAAAAATTATTAAAATAAGGCAGAGGTCTCAAACCTAAATTGCCTTCTGGCCGAATACACAATCTAAAAGCAGCTGATTGGCCAAAATTTTTTCAAGCCTGACAAGGATAGAAAAGACAGAGTGGCTCATGGAAATTGCTGTATAAGTACATTCTCAGGCAAAATTTTAAATATTATCCCGAAGAATTTTTGATTATTGGATGTATTTTAAGGGCATTTTTGTATTTATTATATTATTTATTCTTCTAAGAAAAAAAACAACTTAGACGCAAAAAGAATAGAAAATAAATTATGAATACACGAAAACTTTTTCCGAGGCTGCACTCTTAAGACAGCGCTGCCACTTCCACTTTCAGGTGGGAGATACTTGTTCGCATCCATAAGTCAGACGCCAAACTAACTTGAGCAAGCTGTACAATATGTTGGGATAATACATTTTTTCTTTCCTCCGTATTTATAATAAATTGTTTAAATACATCAGTAAACCGGATGAAATATCTCCGTAGGCTGAACTGAATCCGGCCCGCGGGCCGCCAGTTTTAAACCACTCCATGCCGATACGGCAACGGCTGTTAGTGCAAATTTCTTGCTTGGCTCTTCTATGAGCACGTTTGTGTCTTATACGTCAGCTCAGATAAGCTCGATGTCATGCGTCTCCAGACGCCGCTATTTGTACCTTCGTGTCCCTAAAAATTACAATTTTCTGCAGTAGATTCCCCATTTGCAGGTTGTATATTGCACTTGCTATGAGGTCTTTTAGTCTACCTTTGTAGGAAGGATTTGGCCACCCTTCCTACGTCCGCCAAGTAATAGTTCGCAGAACATAATCTGCTTAATCTGGGCTCTACACAGAAAATATAATGAACCCTAACTCACAAGGTGTTACTAATTGTGGTGCAGGTAGCACCTTGGCTTAGCGGAAATTGTTTTGCCGAGCTTCGAACATCGTTCTGAAGGCTTTCTTTACATTACAACGACATGGAGGTACAGTACAAATAGCGTTGGTGGTAGGACACAGCCCTACTTGACTCAAACCATAAATTCAAATTCGCTTTATGACGTTAGGGGGCGTTCAAATATTATGTAAGCAGGTTTAGGGGTGGCGGGGGTGTTTACTTTTGCTAACAAGGGGAGGGGGAGAAAGCACAAGCTTAAAAAATATAAAATAATAGATAATTTTTATAATATAGAGTATATAATAATAAAAAACTTCTTAAGTCTTATCATTTGTGGGGAGGGTGGAGCCCGCATATTTATTATTTTTGCTTATAAGGGGAATCAATAGAATTATGCTTACGAAATTTTTGTTTCTTTTCGAATCAAAAAGTAAAAAAAAAAAATTTTAAACATTTTATTACAATTTTTTTTAAATTTAAATAAGGTGAAATAATTCCTAATGTTTGATAAAGTCAGAGTTGGACGTTTTTTGAATTAGTACAATATTGTTATTTATGATCATTGTAGGATTTTGGGATGAACCGCCAGCCAAACCAGCATCCAATAAATTAAGTTTTTCATCAGAGTCAAAGGTTGTGAAACAAAATACTGTTGTAGTACCAAAACCAACAAGCACTAAAACTATTAAAATTGCACCAAAAAAAGAGGAACATGTAAATAATAATAATTTGAGTACTGATGAATTTACTAATTGGTGTACTAAAACATTGGCAAATATGAATACCCCAGTTGACAGTATGTTGGCATTTTCCGTTTTTACGAACTATTTCCAGTGTTTATTATTTTAGTACCAACTTTTGTAAGCTTTCTACGAGATATTGAATCAGCTTTGGATGTTCGAGAATATTGTCGAGATTATTTAGGAGATAAACCTGCTACGCAGCATTTTGCAGCTCAGTTTTTAGAAAAACGTAGATTGTTTAAGCCAAAAGTTACAACCCACAAAGATGATATGTGTTCCCCTGCACCTGCCATTACTCCTTCAACTCAGCATAATAATTCAGAATTTCAAGAAGTAAAGGTAAGTTAAAATATTAAAATGATGTTATTACTCAAATATTTCTTTTTATATAGGGTAAGGGAAAAAAGTGTAAGAAGTCTAAAATGTTAAAAGTAGATGCTCGCATTCTTGGTTTTAATGTTACTGCTGCCCAAGATAGGATAAATGTAGGTGATCGAGACTATGGTGATACTACATAAATATTTATTATATATATTATATACATTGTTGAACATTATTTCTTTTTTTACAAATAACTTTTATCATTTGTTTAAGTTGATGAATGAATTAATAAATGATGTAATTTACATTTATGCCCAATCTTTTATCTGACAAATAAAAATATTTATTTAACATTCTGTATTTGCCGTTTACGAGCTTTTGCTAGAGGGCGCGTCAATATGGCCATGAAGAGGATATAGATTCCTTGAGTACTTATGATTTACATTGAGTAACACTATGCATTATGTATTTTAATTCAAAAAAATGTCGTTTGTGTCACTTTGTGACATAATAATGTATATGTGGAATTGTAAGCTACCTCTTATAGAAGGGGAAGCCATTTTATTAGGTTTTTAGACAGTAGAAGTGGTATAAAAATGTGCTGTGTTTGTAAAGTTGGGTTCATGCACTAGCGATTTGCGGAAAGTGATTTTTGTTCTGATTGGTTAAATTTAAACGCAATTTAGGTTAGGTTACTATACTTACTACTTTAAGATCTTGTGATTTCCGCAGAACTTCAAATGATTTCAATATTTTGCGGATTACGCCGGTCGTATTTTGACGGTAAGAGTTAAAAACCACGCAGCTACAATCTTCCTCCTACGTTCCACATGCAATGAATAAATGATATTTTTCATGACATTAACACTAATTTACAATACGTCTGCTTTACAAAATAAACAATTTTGTAATCTAACTCGTTCAACTACTAGAAAATACCCTATAAAGGTAGGTTCATGCACTGGCGATTTGCGGAACCAAAGATTCTTAAAAAAATATGGATTTTGGAAAAATATGAGCCGATTGAACAATTGCAGTCCAAATACAACACAACACAACAACGTTTACGTATCGAGAATAATGTCGCCAGTGATAACAATATATCCAAAATATTTTCCACGATGATTGGCTATCTTCGCCTCAACTAGAATATCTGAATGGCCAGGCCCGCATCACAACAGAAGAAGTTATTCAGACTATCAAACTGCAGAAGAGTGGTAAAGCAATATTTGTGATAATAAGTGATAGCAAAACGGGATAGCGTCGCACTGGCACTCATAATCATGTTTGCTCTATCACATTTAACATGGGACTGTTTGGACTTAGTCCAACCAGCCTATAGTGTGAAAATTCTTCCTCTTGGCTTCTTCAATGTCAAGGTGCATTGTCTTATCACCAAAACCTCAGAATCCTGGTATGCATTTTGGGCGTTCCTAAAACATTATTTTATTAATTGATTTGCTTCTGGTTTTTTAAAAGATTACACCTTATTTCATAAAGTATTAGACCCATATTGTCTGCATCCAATAAGCGACTTCTTTTCTTTAATCATCTTTGCTTCCACGAAATAAACAGCTTAAAATAAGTTTCGCTAAGATAAATTATAGACGCATTATCTGCTTGAAGATTATGTAATGTTGAAGTATTCAAACCTTTTTGTTTTAATGTCTCTGCTGTTGGCTCTTTCTGGCTCTTGATGTATTTGCTTTATTGTAAACATAAGACAGTCGGGCTACTGGCGAATACAATCTTTACTGACGTTCACTTCATATGGTTGTAAAAGTTTTTCTTCTAATTGTTGAGTTAACTTTGGATTTATTTCGATATAGTTTTTAAGAAAGCGGCGATGTTCATTATGAATTTTAATTCTTCGTTTCCCTCCTTGCTGTTTCTCTGATTTGTTTTGATTTTTTACCCAGGTGTACGTCGTTCTTTCGAAATCCCGAGGACATATACAAGATTGCGCCAATCTCCGTTAGAATTGTAAACAGCGTAAATTTGTAAGTTTTCTTACTTTCGGGTTTAAGTCGCGTATTTTTATTGGTTGTTCGTTGTTGCCAACGTTTCGCTCACCATTGCAGGGAGCATTCTCAAGACAGAAAAGTCCGATGACTGAAGACCTTGTTCGAGTCTGTATGCCTATATAGGACGAAGAGAATTAGTGGGGATGGGGAAGCGTAAGTTTGTCTTTTTGAGTTAGCGGATACAACTTTTTTTATACAAGGCATTGTTGTAAACTTATAACTGTTATGTCAATTTCAAATTTTTTTAATGACAATTTAAATTGGTCAAAAAAAAACCTACATTAAACAATTAAAATTTGTTAACTGACATTTTGATTTTGATTAGTGCCAATTTGTTTTTGATTGGTGCCAATTTGTTTTATTTGGTGCCAATTGTTTTGATTGGTGCCAATTTGTTTTGATTGGTGGCAATTTAATTTTGATTGGTGCCAATTTGAACTTGAAAAGGTACATAATTTCATATTAATGAGACCCAGTTTGGGTTCCGCAAAGGTGTTGGAACACGTGAAGCACTTCTCGTTACATGTAATAGCTCAGCGATGTCGTGACATGATTCATGACATATACGCTTGCTTCATAGATTATAGGAAGGCTTTTCACTGTGTAAAACGTGACTAACTAATAGAAATTCTCAAGAACGCAGGCATTGATGGAAAATATACATATTATTGCAGAATTATACTGGAACCAATCGGCGACAATAAAAGTAGATATCGAAACATCAGAGGCAGTAAGCATTAGAAGAGTCATTCGGCACTGATGTTATGTAGCAATATTTGTATAATAGGAAGCACTCGGTAATACTTTATGCAAAGTTGTAGTTAACGGCAAACCAATTATGTAATAACCTAAGATACGAAGATGATACCCAAGGAAGTAAATAAGATCAAGTATAGTGTGGACCAGGAAAATATTCATGAAAGACTTCTTTGTCAGATCAGAGGTGAACCTGGAATTAAGAACAAGAATGCTAGGGTGCAATGTGTTGCCGGTATTAATGTAAGGATGCGAAAGTTGTACATTCAGCACATGCACGGAGAATACAATTGAAGCTTTTGAAATGTACCTGTACCGTCGAATAGTGCGGATAGCTTGGACAGACAAGATAACTAATATCGACGTACATACTACATAGGTCACATCATGAGAGGAGCGCGCTATGAGATGTTAATTAAGACTGCTAATTAAAGGTAAAATAAACTGGAGAAGATTCGTTGGTAAGCGGCAAATATTCTGGTTGAAAGACGTGTAATATGATTGTATGTCTACAAAAAGCACTCTTTAAATTAATATTTATCATTAGGGTCGTTCTTCAAATAAGGTTAAAAATGAAAACATTATTTCTCTCCTGGAACCTTATTAGGATCACGTTATGGTAGATAAGAGGTTTTATATAAAAGAGAGGAATGTGCAGAAGTAGATGTAAAATTAATTAGGTCTCGCTTTCTGAAGAAGCAAAGCTAATTGACGGAGCAGCAGCTGAATGATAAAAAAATAAACAAAATCAGTCATTTTTTTGTTTTGTCTGTTCTGCAAAATATGAATTGTATTTGAAAGAGTTCATATCATAGACTATATATTACTTTCATATGGTTCATATCTGTAAAAAGGACAATACAAAGCGGTCTTTGCTTCCCCACATGGATGATATTCTAGCAATTATTTGTGCCCTAGTAAATTTGTCAAATCCAATTCTAGATGATAATAAATTTTAACACAGTTTTACTCTATTTATTTATTGTTAAGTTTGTCAACAAATGTTTAAAATAACTAATTTGCACCACATCACATAACCAAAAATGATTTCATTATCCATAATTCTGTCAAGTCTGCATTTTAGGACACAACCTGTTAATAAAAGTGCTTTCCCTTCCATAAGAGTGTTCCTGGAAGCAGCTGCTTATTTACCAAAATATTGAACATCGCAATAAAACGTTGAATGTAAACGACAAAGTGTACACCCATATCCAAATCCAACGACTGTTGCAGATATTGTCATTCCAGAAAAATTAAGAACAACTTCGAAAAATAAAAATTTCATATTATGTGATTCTGGTAACAAC
>JARJDX010002358.1:0-25985 GCA_030264735.1 Gymnusa sp. GC000175
TGAGATGGGTGTGCCTGGTGTCTCTTTGCAAGGTTCGCTATATTCGGTTCAAAATTGGTTAATTTTAATTTTAAATTTCCTTGAAATTCCACATTTAATTTGTTTTTTCTTCGACCCCTCTCCTCCGGTAGACGCCCTTTCGACCCCCTGGCTCAGATCGACCCCAACTTTTGTTAAATAGACCCCTGGGGGTCTATATAGACCACTTTGGCGACCTCTGGTCTAGATAAAGTACAAACCAATTTTACTAAAGCGCCCATATTTTCTTCATTTAATTACAGCTTAAATAACACCAACAAAGCAATTATTTAATCAGTTAAAAAACATAATATTTATTAAAGAGTGTGTGTGACCTAGTCAGTTTTCGCAGTAAGCAAACTAAAGATCTGTCATTATGCTCAAAGTGATAAATAATGCGATTAGCATTGCCATATTTTTAAAATTGCTAGTGCATTTCTTAACAATTTTGAAATTTATTCCGCAAAATATAAAAGTGGGTTTAATAAAAGTCAAATTACCATATAACATCGATTATTAAACGTATATATTTGAAGTGAAACTTCTTTACTGGGGGCAGTGAAAAAAATATCGTTACGCAACGGTGACGCTGAAGCAAGCAGAAAGTATAATACAAAATTTTGCAGTATGAGACGCACAAGAAAGTTTTACTTCTATTGTGTGGCCCAAGCGCACTCGTTCTACTTTTTCCTATTTTGGTGTTTCTGTAATTTTTAAATAAAATTTTGCCACTAATTATTATATAAATTTTTTTTTAAAAAAGAATTCACAATAATGCTGTTTGCAATGATTGAATGTTATGTTTCTGATTATGAAGGGGTGAAAGTGCGTAAACATGGAATATGTGTAATTTCTTAAATAAGATTTTGTTTACTATTTTTTTTACTTCTT
Organism: Gymnusa sp. GC000175; assembly: GCA_030264735.1. Classification (NCBI taxonomy): domain Eukaryota; kingdom Metazoa; phylum Arthropoda; class Insecta; order Coleoptera; family Staphylinidae; genus Gymnusa; species Gymnusa sp. GC000175. Next base: position 910 of record JARJDX010002358.1, read on the forward strand.
GCTTTGAAAAAAAGAAATGCGTCTTATAATCGATGTAATACGGTAGTAGAAAAAGTTAGTATTGACCTGTCTTTGAAATTGAGTAACTATTGGTGCTTCGTTTAATTTCCTGTTTTCAATTAATCGAGTATTAATTCAGATGATATTAAAACGCTTATTTAGCAATGGAAAGGGAAGTGAACTCATGATTTGCACGGTTTCGTTATTGCGCGGTTAGTTGATTACTGTTAATATTTCGAAGAGCGCGGTAAAAATTCGGACTGCGCGATTTTTTCAAAAAGCCTTTTAAAAATATATATGCCACAGACGGCAGAATTTTATTTTTCTTTATTCGGCAACGAAGGACCAAATACGCCCGTTTATAGCTAGCTATTATGGAAACTAAAGATTCATTTGTCGCGGTGTTTATTCGGAACGTATCTACCACGCAAATCAAGTGAACACTGTACAGAATTATTCTGTATTAAATTAGAGGCGCTAGAAATATAGAAACAATGACTGGAAAACGTTGGAGCAATCGGATAAAAATAAAAAATGTTTTTAAGCGCAATATGCCATCATCTGAATTGCTTATAATTGGAACGATGATATGACTTTTTAATAGTTTAACAACATTAAAATAGGTTTTTTTGGAAACATTTACCTTAGTAATTTTGTTGCGAACAGGGGTAAAAATTTTAGAGCATTTGTTTGATTATATCATATTTACATCAAAATAAGTACTGTACAATGTTATAAAAGTATATTATTTAATTTGGATATGATTTTAGTTTAAAATGTGTTTTCAGGTAAAATAGCAGCTTTCTGTTATATAAATAAGATATTGTGAAGTGATATTTTTGAATTACAAGTTACTTATATCAGCTTTTAATACATCGCATATTATATATATCCCTTGCTTATATAATGTAGCTTTCTTATTGCGATATTGTATAAATATATGTCAATTTGTATGTTTTTTAACTAAAATATGTGTGTATATATATTAAGTCTTAGATCTGTACTTGAATCTAGGATGTAAAGACTGTATAATTAATTGCATTATTGCAACTAAGAAAAGTATTTATTTATATGTACATTTTTATTTTATATTTTATTTTATATTGCTTTTTTTAATAAATAATGAAACTGTAAAACATTAATAATATACATAGTTACAAAAACAGTAAAGTTATTCAGAAAATAAAACAGGAACCATAACAATAATTCAATTACAGAATTCTTGTAGACATTAAAATACACAATAAAATAACAAGCATAATAAATATTAATAAATAATTTAACTCTGGTTCTATTTATGAGCTAAGTGTTTTCTGTTTTTTATTTATTATTTTTTGTTTTTGTCCTTCGGGTGTTTTCCTTTTACATTGTATTGCTGCACATTTATATTTCTTATCCGTATATTTTCCAATCTTATCAATTTGAGTACTAATGGTTGTTGGTGTTATTCTTCTTAAAAATCTAAAATAGGAAGGAAAATCATGATATGAAAGGTAAGCTAATGAAAAACATATATAAACATTGATTAATTGTAGAGGATGTTTCTTTATATGTATTGTTTTGTATAATTAACTTTTTGTTTCCATGTTCACTAAAAAAAAGTTTGTGAAGTTAAAAAAAGAAACGGTAACCCTAATCAAAAGATTATGAAATACTTTTTCGTAGATTGTCTTAATATCTATAAAAAAAGTCATTTGGCTCGAGTGACCTCCACAAAATCATATTTAAGAAAATTCCTTTTGGCGAATTAAGGTACTAAATAAGTGCTATCTGACGCTTAAAAAAAATTCCGACGCTTTCGTAGATTGTCTAAAGATCTACAAAAAAGTATCATGTCAACTTTATTTTTGAGTTTAGCGCGTTATTACATATTTTACCTGCCTAAAAATGGCGGGAAAAATCGCCTATAGAGCAAGACTGTTCAACCTTATTGAATTTGCGATTTACTTATTCTAACCAAAATTTTAATTTTTCCAAGGGTCAAATCTTTATTATTATTTAACTAAAACATTTGGTGGACGGGAGACGGCAGATTGGTCCGTGGCGGGTTACGGTTCTTCATTCCTTTATTCTGGCAGAGGAGATGGGTTAGTTACTCTATGGGTTGCAACATACGAGTGGAGTACTAAGGTAGGGATATTATTATGCCAAAAGTCAGCTTGAATTGAATTGCATCTCATCAATAATAGTTTAATGGTAAACTACGAACACCAGCGCAAGACGCATAAACGGAAACGACAGACGATGAAATTAAAGACCAACTTCAGCTAAGCACCTGCTTGAAGACGCACGTAAAAAAAGAAGACAAGGAAGAGAACTATATTAGATAACAAGAACTCTTTCAAATCCTTAACAACTTCCCTATAAAAAAACCCATAAAATATGTAACCAACTGATGGTTGGGCAGAGCATTTTAGAAAAGTACAGTGCAACAACAAAATTTGCCCAACATCGTCCGCAGTTTTAAGACTGACCTGGCTCACTAGATCTTAGGTAATATTGGCCAACCCTCAAATACAATAAATCGCCTGGGAGAGGTATATTCTAAATATCTTTAAGCATACCCTGCACTATCTTCTGCTGACATATGGTGATCCATCACACACAAAATATGGACTAAAGAAGTATTTTCACTAAGGTGGAATAAATGAATGCTTTTTACAATCGCAGCGAAAGGTGATGCAGCGGACTGTAAATTCACCAGGTATTTTGTTCAGTTACCAATACCGAGCAAGATATTAACGCGCGTTATCTTAGGCAGAATAAAGGAAGCAGTGGAAACAAGCCTTCTTGAAAACCATTATGAGTTCCTCAATAACAGGTCATGTGTTGACTTAATAAACACGCAAAAATGCAGTAAATTTCAAATTTTATTTATGCAGACTTCAAAAACCTATCTTCGATATTATACAGAGTTATCTGGGAGACTGAGAAAACGCGGAATTTGTTAACTTATTAAATTTCTGTAAAGTGGATTTAGATGCTATGTACTCCACAACACAAGACTATCAGCGGCATTCAATGTTCGAACGCTGCATTCTTACCCTGGACGAAATTATGAGACGTAGTATAAAATCTTTTTGTGGATTTTAATGGGGAATCGTGGACTATCTCGAAAACCTAGATTACAAAGACGACATATGCCCTTAAGTAGGAGAGGTCGATCTGCTTTTTTTAGAAATAAATTCCTACAAAACGAAATAAATGAGAATTACAAATGCATGTGTGAAACTAACAGTGATACCACAATTCACCTATCTCGGCAGTCTCATAACGGTATAACACCTACTAGCGGAGCTGACGATGATGTTGGAGCCAGAGTTAAGAAGGCGAAACCTTGAAATTTTTCGAACACCATTGAATCAAAGATCCAAATATTCATTAATAGATGTCTGTAAAGATTGACGAGGATATGGTGGCCAAACACCATGTCCAACCTCGAGCTTTAGAAGCAGACAAACCATTAGAAATTAGACGTCGGAAGTAGATCGGGCATACCCTTAGGAAGCCCAACAGTTGTCTCGCTAAGCAGATACTCCAATGGAACAAGCAAGTCAAAAGAAGAGTTCAGCAATGACATGGTAAAGGTGCTTGAGTATCATAGATACATCTGAAACTACGTAAAAATGGCACGCAATAGAGTTTGATTCAGGCGTCTCGTGGAAGTCCGATGGCGGTCCAGGACCGTAGTGAGTAAGTATAACAATTGACCATCAATGATTTTGTATGTGTCAGCTTTAACGTGCGTCTTATGGAAAAACGTTATTTTAAGCATTGGGTTTTTTCGCCGAGGTGAAGACCCTATCTTTATCTATCGTTTTAACGGCTTAGATATATAAAATCGTTTAGGTAGTTTTCGAAATATTAAAGTATAAAACGCCCAAAATTGGACAAATGGCTATTTTTTAGTAAGCATCCACCACAAATTAGGCTAGAAACTTATGTATGATATGGAAGGAATAGTAAAAATGCGCACCGCGATCGACTGGTGGACAGGCCTTGTATAGAGTTTAGAAACAAAAACATCGGTAATAGCCCGAAAACTGAATCTCAAGATTTCACCAAGCTTTGAAAGGTAATATTGTGTATTAAAAATAATCCGGTCTAATTGATGTAAACCTTTATCAGACTTGTTAAAAAATATTTTTCATATATCATTGATTGAAAAACTTTGGAATAAGTCTAAAAAAATATAGTTCTTTTTTCCATATTTAGGTATATTACCGTTAGTTGAGCATCTAAATTTATCAATTAACCATATTTAAAACATGCTGTGATGCAAACGTAAAATATAGCCTTTAATCTTCAATGCCTCGTTCCTTGGTACATATTTACGTGGCAATAAAGTTTGCTTTGGTTTAATAATCTTACCATCCCTAAAGTTTTAAATAATAAACCGTAACGCTAGACTCACTATTCCCAATGTCTTATGACATGACAAATCGCAACTCCTCAAGAATAGTCTTAATATATATTTACTTGATTATCAGTTTTAAGGGTTAAATTAAATTGGGTAAACTCACTTAACGAATCTATTGTTGTATAAACTGAATGCTGTAGCAACTTTTCCAACTTCACAAGTTATTCGTTCAGCGCAATCTCTTCCTTCAATTGCTTCAATTGCAACTCTTGTAATGCTTGTCATTTGGGCTTCATCTTTAAATCCTTTGGGTTTAAGTTTATCAAATTTTGGAAGGACGAGGATGGATAGTACAAACATGATGGTCATTCCAATAAAACCAGAAATTGCCATGAATAAAGGCTCTAAACCCTTCTTTTTATCGGTGTCCATCACATTCTTCACTGGCTCAATGTGCACGTTATGCTAAAACAAAAAAGGGGAAAAATTAATTAGAATTGACGTTTTTGGGAAAATAAATGTACCTGGTGTGTGTGAGAATGAAAGTGTGGCTTGGTAACTTCTTTCTCATGATGACTATGACCTTTGTGATTACTATATTCATCCAATTTAATATGCTACAAATATTTTTTTACCGATTATAGCTAATTTATTTTATAGGTGTTATTAACTAAGAACATGACTAATTGTGATTTTTATATTTTTTAGGCTCTATAGTTTTTCTAAATGTTCTAATTTTAAAAGCAGTGACGACCGACTATCATATAAATTAAAAAAATAATAATTACCTCATGTTCATAAGTCGAAGAAGATAACTCATCCATGAAACTTTTTAATGGATAGTAATAGTAATAATATCCATTTTCCTTTTTGACTTCGTGTGGATGTGTAGAAGTGGCGGAACCATCAATTTCATGAACTGCAGCATTAATATGACCATCATGGCCATCTCCAGGATCCAATTTTATAGTTTTTCCCTTGGCAACTGCAGATTCATATAAAGCAGCTAATTCTGCTTTGGTTAAATGTAAAGAAGGCACATTTTCTTGGACATAGGCACGTTTAATTGGACTAGGTGTCGAAGACATTGGCTAAAACCCAAAAAAGTTACGTTTTAACCAATTTTTAACTTATTAATAATTTATTAAATATTTTGCGTCAATAAATATTTCTAAATTAGTTTCCATATTATTATTAGATAGTCGACTATCACGAGAAATATACATCAAATGGCAAAATGACAAAAGTTTGATGGTTTAAAAGGGGGCATCCGATTTTGGCAAAAAGTTTCCATTCTGACCCCCAGGGACGGGGGAGTAAAACAACTTTACAGTTTTGAAATTTAGTTTCCTTCCCATAGGTCGGGGCAAGGGGCAACTTTAAATTGTCAGGATAAATTTGAATTGAATTGATGAATTTTCAATAAAGAAATTTATAGCAGATTTGGATTGTGCGGAAAAAATACATAAATTTTACAAAAATACTTTTATGTAATTATCTAAGATGGCGCTGAAATTGCAGGACAAGCAAATCTTGCGATAATTTTTCGCGTGGTTGCGGCGTCACCTACAATTATTACAAAAAAATGTTTCAAGTAAATTTGCGTATTTTTATCTGTAAAATCTGAATTTGCAATAACAAATGGCGGTACCCATTTAAGATTTCAAAGTATACCCCCGCCTCCTGGGGTTATAGGTGCAAAATTTTAGACAAAATCAGAAGGCACCCTCTAAACCATCAAACTTTTGTCTGGTAGATTTTGTCATTTAATGTATATTTCTTTAGATATTCCAGAGTATAAGAAGAAGATAATGAAAAATGACCCATATTGACATATGACCCAATATTGTTAAAACAAAGCCTATATCGTTGTTTATTTTTAAAACTATTACGTGGAGTTACTTTGTTTAATTAATTAGTTAATTAAAATATTTATTTGTAAATTTTTCATTATTTTTTTTACATTCATAATATGTATTCCGTAAAAACGCAGCTTAAATTTTTGCAGTACTTTAAATATTTTTAAATGAATTTGAAATCGGGGACAAATAATTACCCTAATATGCACTCCCGCCTTCTGGGGTTCGGGGTGGGAAATATTAGACAAAACCAGAAGGCACCCTCCAAACTATCAACTTTTTGTCTAGTATATTTTGTCATTCGATGCATATTTCTTGAACTATTCGAGAGAATAAGGAAGATAATGAAAAATGACCCTTATTGACATGTGAGCTAACATTGTTAAAACAAAGCCTATATCGTTGTTTATTTTCAAAACTATTACGTGGAGTTACTTTGTTTAATTATTTAGTTAAATAAAATTTTCATTTGTAAATTTTTCATTAATTTTTTTTTTCATTCATAATATATATTACGTTAAAGCGCAGCTTAAGTTTTCTTACTTGTTACTTTACACATTTTTAAATAAATTTGAAATCGGGGACAGATGGTTTCCCTAAAATGCACTGTAATGTCGACAGGGAGAGGAAAAAGAAAAATCTTCTTTGTTATTGTTTAAATTCAAATTGTGTAAATTTAATTTGTGCTAATAAAATATTCAAAACCTAATTATATATAGCGGTCCCGCATGTGTAGTAATTTGCTGCATTCAGGTTGGTAATCGGTTAGCGGCCATCTTCATGTGTCCCAAAAACAATTTTCCTCTAGCTTCTAGATCTTTGCCCCAATTAACTATTCAACCATTTTTGTGCTTATTATTAAGTTATTAGAAAAGTTAATAAATAATTCTAAATTACATTTTACATTATTATCAGATGACTAACCTACTGGAACTAAAAAATTATATTTAGAGATTAACGATGTATTAGGTGTAAATAGATTTTAAATTTTCGCGGTAATTTAAAATATTTTAATGGAGGATGAATGATCAGCCTAAAATGGACCATAATGGCAGCAGGGAAAAAAAGAGAAAAAACATCATTTTAGTTATAAATATCTTCTTCGTCATTATTTCTACCTGATATCCGCGTTAAATTTTGTATTAAAATAAATTGGGGTTATGTTTAAGCTCGCTTTTTTAATTGGCAGCCATGTTTATTGATTAAAAAATTTTTTTAGGATCTTAACGTATCTTGTAGATACGTATCTTGTAGAATTTCTATTGCTTGCAATTAATTTCTGGTAAGTTTTCAGTTACGTTTATGGTTTATGTTATTCTTTGCATAATGTATTTCGTGTAGAGATATAAATTTTAAATATTCCTCCTGACATGCGCGCTAAATTTTGTGTCAAAGTAATTCAAGGTTATGTTTAAGCTCGCTTACATAAGATGTCAAAGCAATTATTTTTATTGATTTAATTTGTTTTCTTGAATCTAAACGTCTATTTGCCTTTTCCTAGAACTTATTCTAATTCTTGCAATTAATTTCTGGTAAGTTTTTACTTTTATGTTTTTCTTTACACAATATTTTACGTGTGGAGATAAAAATTTTAAATATTCCTTCTGACATGCGCTTTAAATTTTCTGTAAAATAAATCGAGGTTATGTTTAAGCGAGCTTTCTTATTTAAGTAGGCATATTAGCGGCCATGTTTATTGATTCAATTATTTTTCTAGCTTCTGAAATTTTGGCTTCCAATCGCCTGCTGCTAGAACCTATTCTATTGCTTGCTATAAATTTCTGGTAAGTCTTTATTTACTTTTATGTTATTCTTTACACATTATTTTACGTGTGGAGATATAACTTTTAAATATTTTTTCTGACATGCGCGTTACATTTTATGCCAAAGTAAATTAAGGTTATGTTTAAGCGCGTTTTTTTTACATAAACTAGCATACTAGCGGTCATCTTTATTGATCCAAATTGTTTTTTTAGCTTCTAGAATCTTGGCTTCCAATCGCCTGCTACTAGAACCTCTTCTATTGCTTGCAATTAATTTCTGGTAAGTCTTTAATTACTTTTATGTTATTATTTACATATTATATTACGTGTGGAGATATAAATTTTAAATATTCCACCTGACATGCGCATTAGATTAAGTGTCAAAGTGTGTTGAGATTGGAGGAGCAAATTGCTTTATTATGTAGTAATTTCGCTTAAAAATTTAAAAATAATCAAAAAATTATTTGGTGGGCCCCTCTCTGTTAACGTTTTAGTTTATTATAATCATTTATAACCTAAAAGATTTTTTGACCAGGGCGTAGTTACAAATTTTGACCTCGTAAATATTTTTTTGTGACCCCTACTATATGTGTACTCTATTAGAACTGGATGCTTACTATATTTTGGCAATCTCAATTTATGCGTTTAGCCACAAATGACCAAAAAACGAACGTTAACATCTAAACAACTAGGCATCCTAAGTAATGAACATCAATTTCGTAGGTTACCAATTTCGTAGGTTGTCTAAAGAATCATTTAAAAGTGTAATGACCACTCGACTATATTAAAGTTAGTGGGTTCTGGTTCTGTTAGTGTTGTATGAGTGGGTCTAGGACAGTTCGGCGCGGCCGGTTTCGACAAATTTGTGCGTCGAAACGACTCGCGCCAAACCGTCCTTGCGCCAAACCGTCCCTGCGCCAAAACGACCTGCGCCAAAACGTCTCTGTGCCAAAACGGCCGCGCCAAATGGTCCCATCCCCTGTATGGTGTCCCCTGTATGTTGCCATATATAGTGGAGTTGCTGCATCTCTAGGTCCTCTTCTACAAAGTTCGCATTTTCTTTTTTCTAGTTACGTTTATGAATATTTAGAATCTGTTTCATATTTCAGAAGACTGTTACTTATACCATCTGGGCCAAGAGACATTCTGTTCTGTAGATTCCCCATTGCTTCTCGAACTTCTTTTATTGTGATTATCAATTATTTATTGTTTGTGTTGTTTGGATAATATAGTACATCTTCTGTTGGTGATGTTACGTAAAGTTTCTGAGAGGCCTACACCTATATGGCTTCGTTTACTTTGCTAAATTCTAGATTTGCATATATTTATTTTATCTGGTTACGTTTTTTTAATATTCAGAATTAGGGATTCTTCTCCATATTTCAGGAGTTTGTTATTTATGCTATAAAGCCTATTCTTTAACTTCGCTGTTGATTCTCAAACCTCTTCTACTGTTATTATAACTAGCTGTACTGGCACGTTTGTATAGTTATAGTTTGAATAATTTAGTACTTCTTCTGTTAGTGATTTTGCTTATACAGCGTGTTCCAAATTAAATGGGCACCATTGATAACTTTGTTATCTTTGGAGACACAAAGTAGGTCAAATGAGAAGTGTCATGATACAAAAATAATGTTTTTAAAAATTAAGAGTGATAGAATCTAAAGCGCATCTAGTGTTTGTAAACACAATAATTGTCATTGTAGGAGAGATCAAAATTTGAAGCTACGCCACTGATTAAAATATTTTATTTCAAAAATGTTTATATAATTTTTAAAGTTTATTATATTACCTGTATGGTCTTTTTGGAGTTAATTAAGTTCATATTATGTTGTAAATCCTTAATAGTATTTTGAAGATATTGGGCTCCTTCCTGTGATGTAGCAAACGTGACGACACTGGTAAAAACCAGCGTTGTGAGAACTAGAACGTTCATTCTGGAACAATTTTTTGAAATCAGTGGTTGAATTACAGATAAATTAATTTGCTTAATTGCAATTTTAATTAATTTACTTTTATGCAATTAATTGTTTACTCAGCACAGTAATATATCGCTCTAATTATCTTTTCTATCTACCGGGGTATATACAAGCGTTATAAACAAAAACCAAGACAATACTAAACTCCCTTACAGTACAAAAGATATTTTAAAATATTACCGTTACTAAAAATAAATCACATAAATTTACTAGTTTAGTAAAGCGTAAAGTAACAATTTATATGTAATATGGTCATATAACTATATCAAGTACATGCATGTACAAGGAGGATTTAAAATTGATGCAAAAATAATATTATTATTATATGATTAGCAAATATTCTTCTGCAAAGGAAACATTTTTTCAAAATTAATTCAAATTACTTTTAATATTACTAAAAAAATTGGGCAGCCGGTCTTGTTTTTGTTTATATTTTAATATTTTCCTACATGCTCCTTGTATATAACTTAAAAAAAACATGTAAGAAATAACGCGAGTTATGTATTATGGCCCATTCAATACTGGTAAAGTGGACAGGCGGGTTAGATGCCCCAGTGACCAACATTTAACTCCTAACGATCATCATTTTGCACGCGAATTATGATGTATTTAGGCACTTATTGTTACTTGCCAATATAGATTTAGATTTACACATTAATTATGCCCTGCTAAGAAACCACATGAATATTTCATGCACAATAAACATATCAAAAAAAAGCAAAGAGAAACTACTAATCTATTCAAATATTAATATTCAAAATATTTTTTTTTGTAAATTTGTGAATTTTACTTACCCTTTCTGTTATAATATTTATTCTTGCATGTTTTTTAATCGCGCGCAGTTGCAAAGCTTGTGCTGAACTGATCTTCATCAAAACCTGTTGAAAATAAGAAATGCTGCGTACTCTTTAAACTAACTGTCTTATATAAAGTTGGTCAAGCTATGGTTATCAAATTTGCCAAACATTTTTTTAATTACAGGTCAATTAACAACTATGGACGAAATCCAACTCGCTGATGTAAGTATAACACCAAATCTCTAAACTTTACTCTAAAAAAAATTACAAGTACCATAAATTTCATTAAATTTAAAATAGAACCACACATTTTTTTAATAATTACAAGGGAAATGTTTAACACGAAAACGTTACTTAGAAAAACCCAAAATCACCGGTGAGAAACTAGTAATGAATACAAGCAATAAAAATAAAAAATAATTTTAGTTCGTTGTTAATAAAACAAAAACTATTGCAACTGCAGAAAATCTAAATACAGCAAATGAAAGGTCTTTAAATTTTTTATTATGCCCCAAAGTAATTAAAAATGTCAATTGGACTTTTAGTTAAGGAAAACGTCTAATTATTCATAACTCAAATTAATTGGGAAAATTAAAAAAATATTTTTGCAAAAAATCGCTACAGTTTTATCAGCAAAACATAAAAATTAATTTTTATTGCTGGAATCTATTGCTAGTTTCTCACCATTGGTAAAATCTTGTAATCGAATTTTCACCAACTTCCAGATATCCGATTGAATTGAAATTATACATATCTAATTCAGATGAAAATACAATATTTAAAATTTCTGTGTGATCCAACAACTGGAAGTGGTACATAGAGCAAAAGGTTGGGCATCAAACAATATTTATACATGACTTATTAGATCTTAGTTAGGTATAAATAAAAATATATAAAAGGAACAACATATTTTTCTTACATTTCCTTTTTAATAAACTATTCCTTTCCAGTACATTTTTCATATCATGCAATTAGTTTTGTTTTTGCCCTTAAAAAAGTTTATGGCTCCTAAATACTATATTAACCTGAATATAAGGCGGCAACTATTATTTACTATATTCAACTATACTAAATTCATTTTCAACACGCAGCTCGCGTAAATAAATTTACGTGAACTGCAATAATGCACAGAGCCCGTAGTCATTAGTAGACATTTTTAAATATACTCGTATTTAAAGTGTTTCGGATGATCACAAAATAAATTAAATCTGCCCAAGAACTCTCACCAATCATACGCCTCTACCGAGGTGTTAACGTGCGGATCACGCGTCCGTTGAACATTGTTTGCGCACTTCGTATTGAAAATAAATGAAGTATAGGATATACATATTGGCAATCCCATGCGCGACATGGATACTAACTGAAGCTTATATTCAATATTTATTTCGTAGTTTTTATAGCACCAAATATAAGGTAACCTTATTTTACAACCACTAAAAAAAATTAAAACCTCGCCTTATAATCGGGTTGTTAAAAATTTCGAATTTGTTCCCTTCGTTGACAGAATTTTTTTGCTTTTTTTACTCTCCAGATATCGACGTTATTTTCCATTTTTTTTATCCTATGTCTACTGCGTGTAAAATTTGATACATTTTTTTCCATCTCTGTCCAGTTTATCCCTTTTTTGTCAGTAAATTTTTTTTCTCTTTAGTACATATTGTTACATTCTTTTCGTTTTCTCCTTTTTGTCACTAAAATCCATTGCAACCTTACGTTTCTCCCTTTTTTTTAGTAAATTAAACCCATACCTTTCTGTCATTGGCGCATCCCGACATTATTTTTAAGATCGAGTTGTTCTACGTTTCTTACATCCTTTTGATTTCTGCTCTAGCTTTCCACGCTTTTAACTGTCCACAATTGCTTATTCTGCTTATATGACAGAACCATATTAGTTGCCCTTATTCGGTTTTTCCTATGTAATGATAAAATTCTAAGCCTCCTTTTATATCCATATTTCGAACGTGTTTTAGTCACTTCTTTTACCCTTCTTAGGTGTTTTATCTCCATTTTAGAATTCTATGTTATTGGGTTCCTAGCGTTCTTCCTTAACGTTCTAAAATACTCCGGAAAACATTGTAACAGATTGGTAGTTAAATGATAGTTTCATCTCTCCAGGGTTGTCATTCCTTTCACCCTCCTTAAGTATTTAATCTGCGTCGCCGGTATATTCTCTTTTGTTTAATATAAAAAACTCCGCTCAGTTCTACTGGTAAGGCCCGATTGCACCGACCACACTTAAGCGAGCCTTAAGTTAAGGATAGCTTAAGTGTTATGCGCATAAGCTGTCTCAGTGCGCGACTTTCTATATACTCTATGGTATGCAGTAACACTTAAGTTTCGCTTAAGTCTGGACGGTGCAATGAAATAAACCTCACTTAAATAGTTATCCTTAAAGTAAAGTATTGCTTAAGTGTGGTCGGTGCAATCGGGCCTAAGAAAATTATACAAGCCAGACCACGATTAATCCCAAAACTCCACGGTTTGGTTTGGTTTAGCTTATGTAATGTGTTCCTGAAAGTCTATAAATAGTCCCCTCATTATTGGCTCGTTGCCTTGTTACATCCTGCAGTAGAATCCTCTTGGTCTAATTTCCTATATTCTTACCTTTGCAGTTTTTTAAATCGTTTTATTAATATCAGAGCAGTATATTGCAGTTATTGTGGTACCCTTACCTTATTATTCGATCAGCAGAATATACCTTGCATCCCAAAACATGTTATCATCCAATCGCAAACTTTTGGTTAGTTGTATACAGCAATAATGAATTATATGAGCTATACGCTGTAGGGTGACGATACAAAAACGCAGGAAAGAGCGCTTCCTATCGAGGGGATGCAAAGGGCTTGTGAAATCCAAGTGCCCTGGTCACACTTGAACATACTTTAAAATTCTGAAGGTAACTTTTTGAAGAGCCAATCCCGTTTTTTAAACACATTTTTGTGAACCTAACTTAATTTTATTTTTTTTCACACTAATTTTGTTGTTTATTTCTTCTTTCCTCCTGTGAGTAGAAATTGGACAGTGTTGACTTTAAGCGACGATTTAGATTGCAGGTTTTATTATTATCTGGGATATATTGTAGAACGTTCCCCTAACCCTAACCCTATCAGTTCATGTTGGTATATTTGCTTTATCGGGTGTGTTATTTTCGTCTAATGACATGTCCTGCCCTTTTTTTAATTTTTTTTTTAAACTTCTGGTTAGTTGTATACAACAATAATGAATTATATAAGCTATAGTATAGGCATAGGCTATAGGGTACAAAAACGCAGAGAAGAGCGCTTTCTATCGAGGGGATGCAAAGGGTCTAGTGAAATCCAAGTGCTCTGGTCACACTTGAACATACTTTAGAATTCCAAAGGTAACTTTTTGAAGAGCCAATCCCGTACTACATAAAAGACGTAACCTAATCCAACGAAGCCTTGTTTTTTTTAAACACACTTTTTTGTATCTAACCGAAATTTGTTTCCCTTTAAACAAAATTTGTTTTTTATTAATTTTTCTCCTAGGAGCCAATCCCGTATTACAAATAAAACCTAACCCAATCCAACGGAACAGTGTTTTTTTAAACACATTTTTGTGAGCCCAACTTAATTTTATTTTTTTTCACACTAGTTTTGTTGTTTATTTCTTCTTTCCTCCTGTGAGTAGAAATTTAAGTGTTGACTTTAAGCGACGATTTAGATTGCAGATTTTATTATAATCTAGGATATGTTCTAGGACGTTTATTATTGTGGACACAATGCTACAATCGGGGACTGTCCCAGAAAATTCTAGACAGATGGTCAACATATTATTTTGTCCGGTTTTCACATTTTTGTATTGCGTCATATATTTTGCGTAGTATTTTTTACTCAAAAGTCTTTTGTTTTTTAGTTATTACCCAAGTTTCAGAGCCATACATAAGCAATGAAAATAATAGTATTTTGTGGATTGCTATTTTCGTTACAGTACCGAAAAGGTAGGTGTTTCAGTAGTGTAGTTATATAGTGGCACCTATTTGCATATACTAATATCGTACGTACCTTATCCATTCTCAGTATCGTTTTATTTATTTATATGCGAAATCTAACATACAAATTCCTTTTGTACTTATAGTTATAGTAGTGAATTGACAAGTTTGGAAGGTGGTGTTTCTTTAGTTGTGTAGTAACATCTATTTGCATGAACTAATCTTTTTTATACTTAATCCTCTGTATAGTTTTAATTCAAATATCTCTTGTACTACTTTTCGCTATTGTGCCTATTTTTGGCTTACGTTGCTTGTTCTGAATGTTGATAGTATTAATTTTGTGTTTAATTGGTTTAGGGTGAGTACAATTTCTTTTGTTCCTTTCACTTTGTATAAAAGTTGTAGTTGTCCAATTAAATCTACTAATTATACCTATATCTTCCGCATACTTTAAATTTTGAATGACTTATTAAGATTCGTCTTGTGTCTTTCTTTTTCTAGTGTGATATTCAATAATGGGTAGAACAGAGAGTCGCCCTGTGATAATATTTCTACTAAGTATTTTTTGAAGAATAGAAAACCTTATAATAATTTCGTATATAATCGTGGCGGTATTAGTTCAGCTGAGGCTGTAACTTGTTACGAGTTTCCTAAGCTTTGTAATCTGACTGTTTAGTAATAGTTGCGTAATTTTAGGGATATGACAAAGACACCAAACCCAATTTTGAATTTCTGGGTATGAATATTAATAACTCTGATAAACCCTTTGGCAAAAGAAGGAAAGTGTAAATATATAACGTTTCGAAAATAAACGAAAATATGGTCGACGGATTTGATGTGGATATAGATATACCTTCTCGTGCGTTCAGCTTGTGTTCTAGGTATATACCTAGAACATAGGTATATACCTAGAACACACAGCTAACAAAAAATATCTAGATGCGAAGTTCACTTTACTCCGTTTTTCATAAATAATAATATATACTGATTTTTGTAGGAATTACCACCGCAAACACCACCTAATTCTCCAATAAGTATGCTTGTTAGGAAAACTGGTGGAATGAGGGTTAGCTCTGATACATCGGTAAGTTTAAGAAACAAATAGTTTTATGAATTAATTTAAGTTAAAATATTTTAGATTGAAAGTGGATCTCGCGTTATTACTTTCGAAGCTGAAATACACAGTGACGTATATGGGCGAAAAGGGATAACCCATCGTCGCCCTGCAGGAGAAGATGATGGTCAAGCGGGCCCCTCGGGAGCACCACCGCAGGTAAATATTTTTCTTCCCCAACGCAACAATTGTGTAATCTATTTCTTATTTTTTTTACAGAAAATTAAAAAGGTAGAGGATAAGGACGAAAAGAAAAATTAAAAAAAAATAATTAATATAATTTTTAAGCGTTTTTCTTTTTGAATTTGATGTTTTCTTTTGTTTCTAAATATAATTTTTATAAAATCGGTGATATTAGAGAAATGATTCTTTTTGGTATATGGTTAGTCTGGCTCGTCTAGCTCCACCCAGATTTATAAGTCGTGAATATTCATTCAATACTCGCCGCGTAAATTATTTTCGAAATTTTTTTATTGATAGAATAATACGAGGGTATAATTTGTACTCTTGGGCAACATTCTGGATTTAGTGTTTATACTGTACAAACACTTAATCCTACAACTACATGAACTCGTAAGTATTAGTGACTAAACACGTTCCGATCCGATTTTATACTTTTGTGTCCAAATTTGGCCAAGATTTTTAAAATATTACTGTGGAAGCAAAAAGGGATGCTTTTTTATTATGCATTACCTTTGTACGACAACACAAAATTATGAGTATTTGAATAACTGAACATATATTGTAGACGTAGAGTATATGCCATAGTAGAATATATTTATACGATTGCTTTGATAATTAATAAGCGTACCCAATATATTTTACTACTTCGAAATTGTGGTGGTCTATAGAAGTTTAGACCCTCGTAGGTTGTTCTGTGTTTTGATGTCGTAAACATTTCTTGGTGACTCGGGAGAACCTCCGCAGGTAAATATATTTCTTCACGTCAATTGTTTAACCTATTTTATATCTGTCTGAATCAGTGTGTGCTCCATATGTCGTCTATAAGGAAATGATCGATTTTTTTAAAATTTATTTATTGCTACAGCATACAATAAAGATAAAATTATTACATTGGACAGCCATCAGTCATTTGGTTATATATTTCCGTATTGGAAATTTCCATGTTATATATACTTACTTATTCGCTTATGTTCGTGTCTGATGCTGGCAAATTTTTTTTGATGATGAAAATGGTATAAGCCTTTTTCTTAGTCATTAAATAGTTCACGGAGAAATTTTTCTCTATATTTTTGATTAAAACTGGTCATAAAATACCAACTAATATTTCTTTCAAAACCTTTAAAACTACGCCTCAAAGTTCTAGTTACACTTTGCACTATACTCTGCTTTGGGCACCTTATTTTACACAGTTTGTACTAATTTATGAGGTTTAGTTCTCTTCAATCTTCTCTTTAGGTTATGTACATCTACCAGATTGATTGCTAGTATTTTGGTTTGTTGTGTTAATTTGGCTTTATGATTGGCTGAATATCTTTAATTTCGCTGGCTACATCATTGAAGAGTTGGATATCATTTGTCGCAACCCCAGAGTTAAATTCTACTAAATATAAGCATGAATAGAGGTATTTTGTCTCGTTTTTTGCTCTTTTTGATTTTATTTGACACTTCTAGGATATGGGTAATATGTTTTACAAACTAATATCTGTAGAGGTCTTTTCTTCCGATTGCGCTGTATTCTCCCATGACCATTTTTATGTCGTGTGCTGAGCACTAACTTTATGTTTTCTGGTAAATCAAAAATAACTGGTCAAAAACTGAATAGCAAAAATAATATAATAAGTAAATTGGCAGGAACGGGATAGGGAGCACATGCAAACACCTTTTGGATGGCGTCCATTTCACTTGTTTATTCTACCGCTGAATATTGCGCTCTCGTTTGGACAAGAAGCTCACATACCAATAAGTGAGACACTCATCCAAACCAAATCTTGTAAACAGGAGCTGGAACACTAAAATCTACACCTGTACTCTAGGTCTACATATTTTCTTATGATGAAAATAGGATAAGCCTTTTTTCATTGTCATAACTTTGTTCGTGAAAAATACGTTTTTCAAAATGTTGTCTGTAGATTCGTTCTTTTTAATCATTTCGTTGTACTCTAGGGTGACTATTTTTATTTTGATTGCTGTGCACTATTTTATGTTCATTTTGGCAAATCAAAAAAATTTGTTTTCTTCTTTCGCATTATCTTCAATCGCTTCATGTTTATCTGGCAGTTCAAAATATTTTGGCTTGTCAGACATGTCTAGATTACTAGAAACGCAATGACGATTTTACAAAAAATTGAGGCCAAAAATATATACTCCTCATAAATCCATTACACCAAGCAAGGAAAGTGTACAATTATGTAACGTTATAAAAAAACTTTTATTGGTCGACGCATTTGATAAGGATCTGGATAAAACTTATTGTGTTTTAATTGTAGACTGTATTGAGTATTGAGAAGAGTTGAGTCTTATCCATCTAAGAAGGAGGCTAGCAAAACTTTACTTAGTTCTTCACAAATAAAAATAATAACTAATTTTTGTAGGAGTTACCACAAGCAGAACAAAATCCGGTGCCGCCCACAAATTGGAGCGGACTTGATAGAAGTGGCGAGTTAAACATTAGCACTAGATCTTCGGCAAGTTCAAGAAACACTTTCCGTTTTATATATTAATTTGAGTATTTTAGGTTCAACGTGGACCTCATGAAAGAGATGAAGAGGCAGCTCATTTAGAGGAAGTAGGTGGTCCCTCAGGAGTACATCAGCAGGTAAATGTCTTGCTTCTACCATACACCAATTGTTTACCTATTGTATTTTGGCATGTCCATGTTTTCATCTTAATTTATCTCAATTATAGAATCTAATACATTAAACATGTGTCTAGTATCTCCAAGGAAATGATCGATTTGGTTAAATGTGTTCGTATTAGGTAATTTTCATGTCATTTTATTTAATCGCTTACGTTTGAGCCTAATGCTGGCAACTTACACATTATCTTATGATGCAAATAGGTAAAGCTTTTTCCACTGTCATTTTTTTATTTATGGAGAATATGTTTTTGAAATTGTTATCCGTACATCGCTTTCTTGTTGATCTTTGCGTTGTACTCTGCGATAATTATTTTTATTTCGTTTGCTGTGCAAATATTTAATGTTCTTTCTATGTTTTATCTTTATATTTATTCAGCAGTTCAAAATATTTTGACTTTTCAGACATTACCAGATAGATTAACAGAAATGCCAATAACGATTTTACAATATATAAATATAAATCCGTTACACAAAACAAGGAATGTGTAAAATCATATAACGTTATGAAAATTAGCTTTAAATAAGGGTCTGGATAAAACTTCTTGTGCGTTAATTCTAGAACCTAGGCTGTAGAATGTAGAATAATGAAAAGAGTTAAGTCTTATCTACCTAAAACCGAGGCTGACAAAACTTTACTTAGTTTTTCACAAATAAAAATATATACTGATTTTTGCTGATTTTTGTAGGAGGGTAGGAGTAGCGAGTTTCGCGTTAGCCCTGGATCTTCGGCAAGTTCAAGAAAAACTTTTCGTTTTTTGAAATAATTTGAGTTATACTATTTTAGGATGAATGTGGACCTCGTGTCATTATAGAAAGGGCTCAGGTACACTGTGATTTATATGGGCGAAAGGGGGTGGCTCATCAAAGAGATGAAGATGCAATTCAAGTATATCAAGAGGTAAATATTTTTCTTGCACCACACATTATTTAACCTGGTTTATTTTTGTTAAGTTGTGTTTTCTTTTAAATTTATATTTTTTTATAATCTTATATGATATAATAATACTAATAATTTTATACATTTAAGCTACTCCAAAGAATAGGTCGATTTGGTTAAATGTATTCGTATTAGGTAATTTTTATGTCATTTTATGTATATGCTTATGTTATATGTTAACAACTTACATATTTTTAATGCTGCAAATAGGAAAGCCTTTCTCCATTGTCATTACTTTGTTTACGGAGAATATGTGTTTTAAATAGTTATTTGCACATCTCTTTCTTTTTGACCAATATATACTGATGTGAATTTTCCTACTTTCGGGTTTAAGTCTATTTTTTATTAATTGTTGCCAATGTTTCGCTAGCCATTGCCAGGAAAAGCGGAAAAGGCGGAAAAGTCAATGAGGCTACACCTGCTTTACGGAGAATTGAAAGAATTTGGGTGGTTTTTGAGTGATGACTGGGAAAACGACACTTTGGGATTGCATTATTGTCCCCACATCGAATAAGGAATTTTAGATGAAGGGACAATAATGTAGCCCCAAAGTGCTTTTCCTAGTCATCACCTAAAAATCCCCCAAATTCAGTCAATTGTCCGCAAAGCAGGGACCGCTCTGTTTCTTTGGCTTTTTTGCCATATGTACAAAACTGCACGGACAAAATAGGACGAATTTTACACAAATATAAGGTGGAGACTATTTTAAATCTGACTCCAAAATTTCCATCTGAACAAACAGTGTAAAGGACAAAATTCATCTTTCAAATCTAGGAATTTATCAAGTAAATAATAGAGCATCAACGGATTAGTCGCTCTGCGCTGGCCGAACATTCTTAGAGACGGGTCATCATATTGATTTCACTAATATTAAGTCATTTTCTATAACCCCTCATTATAAGAAGTGCAAGGTTTGCGATGCCATTTGGATTCATAATAATATCCCCTTAACTGAAATCGTGGTTTTGAAATCTTCAACACCTGGAAATATTTATTTTTCATTATTAAATTCTCACCACCACTACTCGTCGTATATAGGCATACACACTTGAACAAGGTCTTCAGTCATCGGACTTTTCCGCCTTGAGAATGCTTCCTGCAATGACGAGTGAAACGTTGGCAACAACCAATAAAAATACGCGACTTAAACCCGAAAGTAAGAAAAAATTTACATCAATTTAAGTCTTGAAAGCCTATATTCTAAATAAATATATTCTGA
Source organism: Gymnusa sp. GC000175 (assembly GCA_030264735.1). Taxonomy (NCBI): domain Eukaryota; kingdom Metazoa; phylum Arthropoda; class Insecta; order Coleoptera; family Staphylinidae; genus Gymnusa; species Gymnusa sp. GC000175. Next base: position 21,711 of record JARJDX010002358.1, read on the forward strand.
ATTTTGTAGGAGTTACCACAACAAAATCCGTCCATATATAGTTCCTCATTTGATAGAAGTAATAAATCACACGTTAGCCCTGGACCTTCGGCAAGTTCCAAGAAAAACTTTTGTTATATGAATTAATTTGAGTTTTACTATTTTAGGAAGAATCTGAATCTCGAGTCCTAGTAGTACAGGCTCAAATACACTGTGATTTATATGGGCAAAAGGGGGTAGCTCATCAAAGAGATGAAGAGATAGCCCATTTAGAGCAAGTAGCTGGTCCCTCAAGGGAAGATCAGCAGGTAAATATTTTGCTTTCAAGACACATCAATTGTTTACCTTTTTTATTTTTGTTATGTCCATGTTTTTTTCTTTATTTATCTCAATTAAAGGATCTAATAACGTGGCTCAAAAATTGCTTACAAGAATTCTGTTAAAGAGAATGAGAGAGGGCGTGCTCGGAACTCTACGAAACAATCATGCAGGGTTCAGAGCCAGAAATTTCTGCACGGACAATATATGCATATTACGTATAATCCCTAATAAAAGAATGGCAAAAAACTATAAATGTTGATTTTATAGACTTCGGAAAAGCATTCGACAAGGTAAGCAGACAGGAGATGTGAAAAATATTAGAGAGCTATGGTGTACCTACAAAAATCACCCAAATGGTAAAAATATTATACGAAAACTATACAGGAAATATTGAAATAAATGACGATATCTCCAGAGATATAGAGATAGAGACAGGGGTAAGACAAGGATGCATACTATCGCCACTACCTTTCCTGGTCATTATTGATTACATAATGAGAAAAGTTGCAGATAAAAAATTATGGGAAAGACTGGAACACCTGGAATTCGCCGATGACGTCTGCCTAATTGAAGAAAACATAAGCAACCTTCAAAAGAAAACAACGAAACTAAAGGAGATAGCAGAAAATGTGGGACTGAAAATAAATGTGAACAAGTGTAAGATTTTATCAATAAACGAAACCCAAGATATAAAGATCAAAGCAACGGCAAATTCTGCTACTTAGGCAGCGTTATAAGCGAAACAGGCGGAAGCGAAGAAGATATAAACACGCGAATTAAAAAAACACAAGAAGCCTTCAACATGTTATGGATGATATGGAAATTAAATGAGATAACTAAGAAAAACAAAATTAGAATTTTCAATAGCAACGTAAAGAGTATACTGCTATATGTATCAGAATCCTGGACTACTAACACAAAAACGCTAAAAAAAAGGTACAGACATTTATAAACAATCGCCTACGCAGAATACTAAAAATCTACTTTCCCGAAATAATAGTAAATGAAGAACTTTGGGAATAATGTAAAAAGAGCCAGTACAAGTCACAATCAAAAGGAGAAGATGCAAGTGGATAGGGCACACTCTAAGAAAAAGAAGTACAGACATAATCAGAGCAGCACTAGAGTACAATATAAGAGGGAAGAGAAGAAGAGGAAGACCAACAAACACTTGGCAAAAACAAATGAACATGGAAAAATAAACGTATCATGGAACGACCTAAAACGGAAAGCAGAAAACAAAACAAATTGGAAAGAAACAGTAGAAGAAATCAGTAAACAGACTAATACATAAGGCTGGCATCCTTATTAAAAAAAATAAAGCCAAGAAACACCAAAAAGTGCCCTATGCTCCAAGGGGATCAAGGGATATATAATATAAAAAAAAACATGGCTCAAACCTTTTTATTTCGTTTGCTGGGCATTTATTTTATGTTCTTTCTAGTATATCATAAATTTTTGTTTTCCTCTTTCAAATTATCCACAATCGCTTCATGTTTATCCAGCAGTTCAAAATATTTTGATATGTCAGGCATGTCTAGATTACCAAAAACGCCAATCACGATTTTACAAAAATTTGAGGATATAAATATACATATATAGTCCGCATAAATTCGTTACATTAAACAAGGAAAGTGTACAAACATATAACGTTACAAAAAAAAAGTTAAATGGTTGAAGAATTTGGAGGATCTGGACACAATTTTTTGTGTGTGAATTATAGACTGGAGTATTGAGAAGAGTTAAAGCTTACGATAAAATAGATAAGACTACGATATAAAGTTATAAAAATAAACGTTAAATGGTTGAATAATTTGATAAGGATCCTATAATTTTTTATGTGTGAAATATAGGCTGTAGACTCTACAGCCTATACTCAATACTCTACAGTGTATACAGTAGACTGTAAAGTATTGAGAAGAGTTAAGACTTGCGATAAGATAAATAAGACTCTTATCTATCTGAAAACGAGGCTGACAAAATCTTACCTAATTTTTCACAAATAATAATATATAACGGTTTTTGTAGAAGTTACCACGAACACAGCAAAATCCGGTGTTACCCATATATTGTGCGGCATTTGATAAAAGAGGCGAGTTTTACGTTTGCCCTGAAACTTCGTCAAATTCAAGAAAAACTTTCCGTTTTATGAATTAATTTAAGTTATACCATTTTAGGGTGAATGCGGACCTCGTGTCATAATAGAGCAGGCTCAGGTAGACTGCAATTTATATGGGCAAAGTAGAGTGGTTCGTCAAAGAGATGAAGAGGCAATCCATTTAGAACAAATAGGTGGCCCATCAGAAGAACCTCCTCAGCTGGTAAATATTTTTCATGCACCACACACCAATTATTTAACCTGTTTTATTGTCGTTATGTCAATGTTTTCTTTTTAATTTATTTCAATTAGAGGATCTTATACATTTAACATGTCTATAGCTACTCCAAAGAAATGGTCGATTTGGTTAAATGTATTCGTATTTAGGTATTTTCTATTAATTTTTTATATACGCTTTTGTTTATGCATGGTGCTATCAGCAACTTATTTTTTATGATGCAAATAGTATTTCCATTGTCATTACTACGGAGAGTATGTATTCCAAATTGTTATCTGAACATCTCTTTTTTTTATTTTTGCGTTGCGTTTCGTTTGCTGTTTACCCATACCTTACTTGATTTCTCACAAATAACATTATATACTGGTTTTTGTAGAAGTTACCACAAACACAACAATATCCGGTGTTACCCATATATTGTGCGGCATTTGATAAAAGAGGCAAGTTTCACGTTTGCCCTGGAACTTGGAAAATTCAAGAAAAACTTTTCGTTCTATGAATTAATTTAAGTTATACCATTATAGGATGAATATGGACCTTGCGTCATAGTAGAGCAGGCTCAAGTATACTGCAATTTATATGGGCAAAAAGGGGTGGCTCTTCAAAGAGATGAAGAGGCAATGCATGTAGAGCAAATAGGTGGTCCCTCAGAAGAACCTCAGCTGGTAAATATTTTTCTTGTGCGACACACAAATTCTTTAACCTGTTTTATTTTTGTTATATCCATGTTTTCTTTTTAATTTACCTCAATTAAAGGATTTAATATATTTAACAAGCCTCTCCAAGAAAATGATTTAGTCAAATGTATACGTGTTTTTTGAGAAGAGCTTAGTCTTACGATAATATAGATAAGACTCTTATCTATCTGAAAACGAGGCTGACAAAACTTAACTTAATTTTTCACAAATATTAATATATCCTGATTTTTGTAGGAGTTACCACAAATAGAACATTATCCGGTGTTGCCCATATATTGTACGGCATTTGATAGAAGTCGCGAGTTTTACGTTAGCCCTGGATCTTCGGCAAGTTTAGGAAAAACTTTTGTTATATGAATTAATTTGAGTTATACTATTTTAGGATGCATCTGGACCTCGCGTCATAATAGTGCAGGCTCAGGTACACTGTGATTTATATGGACAAAAGTGGGTACCTCATCACAGCGATGAAGAAGTAGGTGGTCCCTCAGGAGAACCTCAGCAGGTAAATATTTTGATGTGGGCACACATCAATTGTTAATCTTTTTGATGTTTGTCCATGTTTTCTTCTTAATTTAGATTAGAGTATCTAATACATATAACAGGGGATGGGACCATTTGGCGCGGCCAGTTTGGCGCAGAGCCGTTTTGGCGCAGGACGTTTTGGCGCAGGGACGGTTTGGCGCGAGTGGTTTCTACGCACAAATTTGTCGAAGGACACTACAGCTTTTTATATATTTATTTATCACGCATTTATTCCTCTTTATAAATAAAAGTTCAACAAATATTTCATATTTAATGTGGATTTAAACATAACCAAAAATATTATTTAAAATTTTATTTACCAAAAATTGAAAATAAAACTATTTTTTTCTGTTAAAACCAATTGTTGGGTTGAGTAGTTTCGGCAAAACATGGTGAATATTATAATTAAATTGAAA
>JARJDX010002363.1:0-25820 GCA_030264735.1 Gymnusa sp. GC000175
AAAAAAAAACAAGGATTTATAAGGCGGTGGTTAGGCCTATATTAACCTACATGGTCGAGACACGCCCGGAAACGACATATACAGATCAAATCGTAACAGCAGAAATGAAAATCCTACGCAGAATCGAGGGAAGAACGCTTAGGGATAGAATCTCTAACAAAGAAATTAGAAGAAGATGCGGAATAACCAACGTCATTGAATGGTCGATACATTAAAAAAGGGAATGGGATGCACATTTAGGCGGAATGGCAAAAGACCGAATAACAAGGATAGCCAGAGACAAGCCACCAACAGGCCGCAGATCTATAGGAAGGCCAAGGAAGAGGTGAAACGACACACTTGTTTCATTAACGAAGACATGGGGTTGTTTTTAAACAGGCAGTTATTGCCTATGAAAGAGAAGAAGAAGAAAATGGCGTCAGAGTAATAATTGTTTAGTAGCGAATGACATGCAAAATAATTAAATTCAAATGAATTTACCAGATTGTGTTCGCAATTATAAATTAATAAAAAGAAGTCAAAGGCTAATACGTTACGTTAACATGTAAAATCACACCACAATAGAGAAGTTAATTTTGCCCACGAATATTTAAAAATGAGACAGGATCGTAACAGCAGCTTTATTTTGTTACTCAATTTTGGAAAAAATTATAAACATAGCATGACAAGAAACTTTCTAGTTAGAGAAAATTAAAATGTAGGATTCAACTCCCAAGTGATGGAAACTAATTACCCTTTAAAGAAAATTAAATTTTAAATTTCTTAAATAACAAGCTCTGATACTTATTATTATACATAATTTGCAAGGCATCAATAGGTCGGTATCCATTTAGAATAAAATAATTCTTTAAAGTTTAGAAAAGGAAGAAAAAGCAATATTTTATGAGATAAATTTGGGGATTTTTGAAATTTTTAGGTTTTGTACTACTAAATAAAAATCACATATGGTAATTTCTAACAACAAAAATAACAAATAAGGTATATTAAACTTTAAATATAGCTGAATTTCCTTTGGTATTAATCGAAAACATTTTACGTAATTTTGATGAAATTAATTTAATTTTAATACATATTTTGATTATTTGTGTGAACTGCACATGGTTAATAGGTCGTATCAAATAGTAATTGGATCTATTGAAACAAAATGTAATAATTACAGTTAAATAACAGTGTTCGGTTTGTAAGACACTTCAATTCCAATTTCCCGATGTGAAATTCGGAGATATCTTGGGAAATATAACGACATTTCCCTACGCCGTCAAACTGTTAGCTTGAGCTATTGAAATGGTTAGGTAATGACATTACAGAGTGAAATGAGATAAGAACTGCATTCAAGCATTTGTACGTGATAGGAGTTCCCGAAATGGGAAAACATTGTTTTATATTCGAAATAAAATTGTATTTCCGATCGAATTGTTGAGGGGACGCTAATACATTTTCCACGCACAAAAACTTTCGTCTTATTTATTTGCACCAGCACTGTTTCGGACGTAATTGCACTAAAAGAAGGAATTCAACGAGTGTTTGTCTATTCAATGTTGCTACAAAATACATTTGTAAATCATTGTAACGATTTAAAGTTTACAACGCAATTTTAAAGAGACAAACCTGTAAACGAAACAATTATTTAAAATCCTGCAAGTATTTTAGAATAAGACAGTTACTTTCAAGTAAAACTTAAATACAATTTGTTGATAAATTTGAATCAATCAATGCAAATAATACATTTTTTAATATATAATTTAAATCTCTCCTTTTATATCTTGTGCAGAGAAATTATGGAGTTAGCTGTATTTTAATTATGTTTATTATTGAAAGTTAAACTTATGAAGAAGCGGTTTTATTCAAATATCTATAAAATTAAGAGAAAAAAAGAAAAGAAAAACTACTTCTTCTTATTCTGAATTTAAGTTAAAGACCTGTTGCTGCTGGCTTTCTTGTAATCTTTATGACCAGCTTTTATACCATCTTTTCGGGGGTCTCCCCGGTGGTCTACTCCCGGTTTTTCTCCCATGTTGTGCTATTTTTAGAAGAGTTTCTTCGCTCATCCGCTCTTGTACTTGTGTAATTGGTGTATTCTTCTGCAGTCTTGTTACTTCGATATTTTAGGTAAGTCCCTCTCCTTTTTCATTTGCAAATTCTTTAACTTTGTCTTTTAACCACGGTTTATTGATGTTGGTGGTGTTTGTATTCACTTTTCGTGTCTCTACTGACTTTTCTGCTGCTTTTTTATGTTTGTGTATACTTTATTCCAGCTTTCCAGTGTCGTTTGCTAAGATGCTGTTTGTATTGTATTGCCCTTGTTAACACTTGTATAAGACCAAGATACTATTATTGATAAGTGATTCTATATTAAACTTATCCATACACTGTGATGTTTTTCTCCTAACAGATAGGGTTGGTATTTGTATTTTTGCTAGTACCAGACTGTGGTCTGATACTACGTTGGCTAAGATAAGACAGCAAATATCAATAATGAAGTTTGTATTAGTTAGGTTGTAATGTAGTCTATTGTAGACTTCCGATCTCAATTGTGTAACTACTTATATTTGTGTAACGGTGTGTTTTGCAAATAGGTGAATTCATTAATTCGTTTTATTGCTAACTTTCTTATTAAATTTATACGTAATACCATTTACTATATCACATCCTATTCTTGCGTTTAGGTCTCCCATTATTAATACTTTTTTGGACTCTAATAGACTGTCCAATTTTCTTTGGAGTAAAAGTTTATGGTTTCATCCTTGGGAAAGCTGTAGTAATACCAATACCCTACTACGGCGTATTCTTGTGGTGGACGGCACTAGATAAAAGAATTCACCAGATGGCACTTACGTGCAGAAAGTGCAGAAAATGGCGTCACTTGTAATAACAGGTGCCATGAGAACAACGACTACAAAAGTCCTAGAGACAATCTTCCATCTTACCCCAGTTGGTCACGCTGCAATAATCAATGAATTTAAAGGGGTGCCCAGAAATATAGATCAATGTCTAGCAAAAGCTGCTTTTGAAAATTTCCTGTCCGCATACCCTCAAAAGAGGAGTGGACGGAGAAAAAAGGTATGCCAGCAGAACATACGCAGGTCTACACAGACAAGCGGAGGTAACTGCCATAAACAGAGAAGCAGAATGGCTAATAAAAATGGAAATTCTGGTGAACAGGTCCACCGATAGCCAAGCCGCTCTTAAAGCTCTCACGAACGTGTGCACCAGCTCAACAGTAATCTACGATTGTCGGAGTAGGTTAAATAAACTGGCAGCACACATAAATCTGGGACTGGGACTAGGTAACAAGCCACAGTGAGATCCCAGGTAACACAGAGGTGGACGAGGTAGCAAAGAGCGGAACCAGCTTGCACTTATCCAAAATGTAACAGGATATTGGCATTCCATTTGCCTCGTGCAAGGAGATTATAGACGAAATTACCTTGAACCTAGCGAAACAAAGGTGGAGGGATAAGGATACCTGCAAGGCAATTAGGCAATTATGGCCTTACCGAAACAGAAAAAGAAGCACCAATATCGTCTCTCTAAAAAGAAGCGATACAAGACTGGCAGTGGAAGTCATTACGGTGCACTGTCTCGTTGGCTGAGAGACTGGGTATAGCGAAGCGGGACTACTGCAGAGGCTGCCTAGATGGCAGCCTAGAGGAGGAGGAGAGTGTTCAACACTATCTATGCCATTGCCCCTCTCTGTCTGCAACACGATTGCTACATTTAGGCGGACCTTTCTTTGATGACCTATCTGACCTCGCATCACTAGATGCGCAGACTCTCATGAAGTTCATTCTCGGCTCGAAATGGTTTGACGAAATCCCTTGAGGAGGGCTATACTTATTCTAAAGTACTGTGGTAACACAACGGGCCCATTTTAGGCCCATGTGAGCGTAACTTGAACCTTAATCTAAACCTAAACCTTCCCTGGGATGGTTCATATATGCAACGTACTCGAATATTATAATCAATAATTTGTTAGCCATTTTTATTATAACTCTGAGAATTCTATCATTAATATAATTTAAACAACAAGCTCCGAGTGCTTAATTGACGCTCTAAACTACGATGTATTATTCACATTTTGCTGTATTCTGTTCACATATGTCAATCATATGATGGTTCATCTTAATTATAAATTCTTGGTCTCGTTTATTTCATAATGCTATATTCCAGCAGGCCTACAAGTGGTATCATTTTCGAGGAAATGATACTACTTCTATGGGCAGTTGATTTGTACAACTGCAGTACCCTATTTCTAACCTTTTAGCAGGTTTTTTTCTGTTGGAGGGTTCCTTCTCTTAGCCGAGTTTGCTTTGGTTTGTTCAGTACGCCGGAGGCTCTCCCTCTCTCGTTTGCTACATGATAACTAGGATTTGTCGGTTAACTCCTTTGAATTGTACGGGCGCTTCTCCGGGATTTATTGTTATATAGATATTGGCATCCCATATAACCCCAGAGACCCTCACTAACTATTTGACCTCCAGAAAATAAAATATATGATTTACCATATATTTTGGTCTAACAAAGGATTTTGATACACCTTGCTGGCAAAAGAATGTGCATGTAAAGTGTGTACCAAAGTGTTCTGACGCCAAAACTCCCACTTTTATCATGATGATAATAGAAATTTTCCAAAATGGGCGTTCTCGTGGCATGACAGTTATAAGATTCGCCTTGATTATACACCATTACCACCTAAGAAGTAATTGAGGCAGATGATCGAATACTTTGGCAGACCTAAAAAGCATCTACGCACGAGTATTGAATGCTGTATTTTCTTACTTATCAACGTAGGTAATATCAATCATTGCTGAATTTGTTTCTAAAACCCTGGTGTTTTTTTTGTATCTTTCTCCCATGGTTATTTTCTAGATATGTGCTCATAGTGAATTTAGAAGTTTCATATGGAAGAACATATTTTAATCTAAAAGTTACATTATGAATATACAAAATAGGTAACTGTTAAAGGATATCACTAGCGATCAAGATTATTTCTGTAGTTTTTTTAGATTGGTTTTGATATCATTAACTATTTTGGATTAAGCAATGTTACATTTTTAATAGCAAGATTTTCGGTGGCTGTCAAAAAAATTTTCTTAGTTGTTACTTACAGAGCGTAGGTATTTCTTCCTGATATGTGGATTATTTATTTCGGTAGTTGTTTGTAGCCGCTTGCTAAAATAGTTTCGCAAATTCCATTCTCTTTTCAACTGTGTTGATGTTTTTAAGCTGATTTTTATGTTTATGTTTTTCTGTACATCGCCTTTGTAACATTCTCAGTCTATAGTCTTATTAACTAACAATAATCGTGCTTTTTTCTTTATTAGTTTTTTGTTTAAAGCAAAATCAATGCAAAGCGCCTATGGCACTCCAATGATCACAAACCACGGCTTTCAACATTTAACAAAATAAAAACTGACATAAAATAAATTAATATTCTAACACGCTCGCTAACCAGACAAAATTATAGCAAAATACATTCAATCTTCCTTAAGGAATTCTAATAAATTGATCACGACTGGAAGAGACCAGTCACTTGGCTAACGTCTTAATTGTTCCTTTGCAAGTTTTTTAACTCCTTGAGGCTCGAAGCGGTGATATGGTGTTATTTCCCCCACTTCAAAGTTTGTTTTGGATTTATCATATAGAATTTTCTTATGTTTTATCTCAGCCTCTATTTTCTGTGTTCACCAGAGGAGCAAAGAATTTTTGGTCTTTTTTGCGACTTCACCAAGTGCTTCTTTGGCTGAATTATATTTTATGCTTATTTTAAGATTATAAAGTTCAGTTGGCGAGTCCTAACAATTTTGGTCGGGACGTTATTGATACAGATACTTGGTAGTATCATTCATTAGGCTATCAATGTGATAATTAGAGTTATTTTCATTTTTATCTTGATAATTGATATTGTAGTTGGAGAATTGGTTTTCTGATAAACTATACAGTAGTCTACGAATGGTTGTATTCCAAGAATTGGTTGTGTTCGTGTATATTTATGTACATCGCGGTACTTAAAAAAACTATTTGCGATACGTAGATCGATTCTTCCGTATGGAACTATTAGTCTTTCGCCGTTATTATTTACATGGTTTTGGCCATTTCGCCCGATAACCTTACTGTCTTAAAGTTTTTATACTTTAGCATTTAGGTCTCCAGCATTATTATCTCTTGTTCTTATCCCATGGCAGAGATTATTTGATATATCTCTTTAAGAAAAGATTCCTTGCTTGCCACTGGTTCGTCTTCATTTGGTGCGAATACTATATTGAATGTTAGTATCGTGCTCTAGATATTCAGATTAACGGTCATTAATATATCCTCTTTCAGCTCTGTCACTCTTTGGTACTGCGCTGTATATATGTATAACATTTCCTATTTTTTCCGTACCGGATGCGTTTTTTGTTATAGCTAAGATCATTTCCTGTATAGTCTGTCCGGGTTCCAAGGCAAGTCGTTAGAGGTAACCCCAATATCTTTATAGTTTGCTGCATTCTTATTTACTCTTTTTCTAAATATTGATATTTTTGATAGTTTTTTTTAACTATTTCACGCGAAGATTTAAACAAATTCAAATGACCGTACCTCTCTTAATTCTTAAGCAAATTAACCTCTGTGGGGCTCGTTTTGAAGCCAAATAAATCCTCTTTAACGCCAGGCAAGAATTTAAAATTGGTTTAGGAATTTTAGAGGTATTTAAAAAAATCTTGCTTCCCTGAAAACTGTTAGAGATCTAAAAAAGTTATACTAATTTATTGTCTTATCCCCACACCTGCATAAAGGTCTGCCCAACGTCCCTGATTTGGCCTCCTCCCCGCATAAAATTCTTCCGATGCCTATGCAGTTGACATAACTATATATACATAATTAAAATTGCTATAGATTTATTAAATTAAAATCTCACTTTTGACAAATGTTGTTAGTCACTAAGCAACTCTTTTGGCTGAAAATACTTTTCAAAAGAAATTGTATGGAGCAATTAAAGAAATGTGTTTTTATATAATTGAGAATAAAATATTTACATAATATAAGCATAACAGCTTCCGTTTCTACCTCAAGATGCTTTTCATTATATATCTTGTAGTACATTTACTAAGAAGACGTACCCAATTTCATTGTGCTATTGTATTGAAAAGCTTTAGATATAGGTGCTTGATTGCTCTATTGAAAGTAACTTTAGCAGAAAACCAATCAATATCTTATATAATATCAATGTGATTTTAAGCTGCAGATGAGTTAAATCGATATATTTCTAATCTTGTTACCAAAAGATAAGAGATATTTAAATTAATACATCTTGATATCAAAAAGTCTAGTAATACAAATTGTGGAATTTTAAAAAAATTATAATTTTTTTTATTTTGGTAATTTCCTTTGTATACAAAGAATTTTTTAATGTATTAAATACATTTTTGGTAGCAGATCTTATCTGATTTAATTTCCTTTGCAGATATTACTGTTAATAAGGAAGAGATTCCAAATACAATGCGGATGCGTTATTGAAGCGTTTAAAGACATTTACAAAAAAAAGTATCAAAAAAAATCTGAGAATGATTTGCCATTAATGTTACTGTACTAAACTTTTTGTGATCACATCTTCAGGAAATGTTAACATTTTTATTTTCCTACTACTATTCCTCGTACATTTTCTTTGTATAATTTTCATATTAGTTATTTTGATGAGTGGTTTAATTCCCCTTTTAATTTTTATATTATCTTTCAATCATAAATTTTTTATTTTCTTTCACAAAGGAGTCACGAGCGTGAGGCTACAACTAGTGACATTAAATTTTAAAACCGTAAATAATAATCATTTGTATGTTGTTTTATGAGAGTTGTGGGATGGTTGCACCCAATAGTAGTATTCGTTACAAAAACGAATATGAATTTATGAATAGAGCTGCGCTTTATTATAAGTTTTTATTAATGTATCCCGGCTAAAACCCAAACAAGCAAATAAAATTACATTTTCATAGGCTCGAGCCACTTATAAAATCAATTAGCATATGCAAATGTAAATCGAAAAAATAAATAAAACGGAAATAGTTGGGATTATGTCCATTTCTGGTTGACTATTTTTCAAACAAACTCTAACCTTTCAGTAGCTTAACAATTTTTTACACAAAGGATATGTAAATTTTACAATTCTCTGCATGTACTTCATCTTTTATCCGATTGAATGGTTTTTTGTGCACAAAAAAATACAAGTAGAACAGTTTTTTGAATCAACAGTTCGCTAAATTATTTAAATTTTATAGCACTATAGAATTTGATAGAATCGCTTTACCCAGTAGAACAAAGCATATTATTTTAAAGCTTTTAAGCTTTTGATTATTTATTTATAGAAATAAAACGTTTAAAACTTTTCCATTTTTTGTACCAATAAAATAGTTTAAAAAAGTCTACTTTTTACAATATATTACAACGGCAATAAGATCAGAAAATTAACACTTCAAAATCATCATCGGAGATTTCAATACCAAGCTAGAAGATACACAAATATATTACGACTAGGAAAATTTGGACTCGGGTCACTCAACGAAAGGGGCAAAGCCCTAATAAACTTCAGACAAAACGACGACTGAACTCGTTATTCAAAAAACTTTAAAATAGAAGATGGACATGAAAAAGCCCCAACTCAGCGTACAAAAATAAAATTGACTTCATAATATCCAACAAGAAATATATGGTGAACGATGTGTCAGTGGTAAATCTGGTAAACGTAGGTAGCGACCACAGATTAGTCAGGGCATCCATACAAATAAATACCAAAGCAGAGCGGCGAAAACTTATCAAAATTATCTATTTTTTAACACTAAACGAAATAAAACAAAACGAACTAGAATAGGCAGGAGAGTTAAAGAAAAAAACTATTAGTCAATCTGGACGATATGTGAATTGAAATCCTGCCAAATAAAATCAAGAACGATATACATGAAGTCATTAAAAAACTCAGCATAAAAGTCACGTCAAGAAATATCAAACTGAAACCAGAGACCAGACAGATGATGAAAAAAAGGAAAAACCTGCAGAGGAATACCCCAGCATTTAGGAAACTTAATAGACAAATTGCGAAAGAGACAAGACAAGATATAAGAAGCTACAATACCAAAATAATAAAAGTGATAGAAAGCAACAAAAATATGAAAATTCTAAAAACATCTCAAAAGAATGGAAAACTAAGAATACATCAAATGATCGATAAGGATGGTAACACGCAAGGCCCAAATAACAGCAATAATTTAAGAGTACTATGAAGAACTTTGCTCACCCATACAGCACAGTAGAACCTATGATCACTCGACACACATAAAAAATGTAGAGTCAGAACATATATCCGTTAGATATTTCACAGAAATAAAAGAAGCCCCAAAACAAAATACAGAAGGCTCCGGGAAAAGTAATAATAAATAAATAAAGTAATAGCAATCCTTCAAATGCCTACAAATGAACACCATTCATGAACAATGGCAGAACGAAAAAGTTGCACAAAAAAGGCGATCAAAATCGAATTGAGTACTATCGACCCCTACAAACTATTTACAAAGATAACAATAAACAGGCTGACAACAAAACTGGGAGCGTACTAATCTAAAGAACAAGCTGGATTTATAAAATCCTACAGCAAAATCGACCATTTACAAACTGTACGCACATTAATGCATATGAGAATATAATGTCCCATTACACATGGCGTTGACCACAATAAAGCGTTCGATTCGTTAGAGCAGTATTTAAACTAATAGAACACGCCAGAATTGACCCACGGTATGCCAACCTCCTGAAATCTATCTATAAAAACGTCACCTTCAAACTAAAGGTCGAGAAGATTTAATCACGAAAAAATACACAAAAGAAGAGGAGTCAGACAAGGAGACACCATCTCGCCTAAACTACTGGCAATGAAAGACCTATTCAAGAAATACCATGGGAAGACAAAGGTATTAACATTGATGGCAAACATCAAGATTTTCCGGCGCCACAGTTATAGTTAGCAGCAACCTAAGAGAACTAAAAGAAATGTTATAAGAACCCAAATCGGCATCTGTTTATGATTCCAAACGCGTAAAACTCACTAGCCATCGTAGGTCAAACTGTAGAGAAGATACCTAGGTCACGCAATCAAACTACGAAAAGAAAATTAAACAATAGAAATAAAAAAGTATGCATGACTTGGGCGGCAATCGGAAAACTATATTTTATCCTGAAAAATCCTGGCATGCCTATAAATCTAAAATTCAAAGTACACAATATGTGCATTTTTCCAGTGATGGCCTACGACCTAGAGACAATGGCCATGACTATCAAGCTTTAACAAACTGAGAATAACCCATAGAGCAATAGAACGTAGAATGCTTTGGGTTAGCCTACTAGACCGAATACATAACGACGATATTCAACTAAAGTACGCGAATAAATGGTGTGGGAGCGGATCCATGATATTGCAGCCGGATGCCTTGACCGCTGTTCTATACTTACTCAATGACGATAGCTAGTTTTCTGCTGCCATAAAGTTAATTTAAAAAATCGTAGTATGTAGTTTCTTTTTCTTACTGTAGCACGTAGGGCCATTGATGAGAACTGAGTATTCTTTAAAGATTAATGTCTGTTACCATATACTCATTGACCATATGCTAATTAAATCCCCAGTTACTACCCCTAAAGTTTCACATCAACAAACTTGTTGTATATGTCTTACATTTTTACTTAGATTTTCAGCACCTTAATTAATTTTTTATGTAGGTAAAAAAATTTACAATCAATGCCAACGTTTTTATTTGTAGATATTGTTGTTTTGTATATTTTCCTTTATTCCATTAAAAAAATCGTGTTATTCGTTAGTAATTTTCCATTACTCTATATAATAAAATAATTATTGTACCTAACAATGCTAAATTTAATTCGGACAAAAAAATTAAAATCCTAATAATATATTATTAAAATTATTATTGAAATTGTGCATTGATCATTTTACATCACATATAATCCGTCTAATCAATATGCAATGCAATTGACATATTATATCATACATTGTTTATGAAATTAATAGCATTTAGGATCAAACTACTATATTAATTACAAGCTCTTCAGTGATATTACAATATACTATTTGGCTGGACTCATGTCCTATTAAACTTGTCTTTTCACATTTGTACACAGATATTACCATTAATCACAATTACGTCATTTGTATATCTCTTTAAATCTACCTAATCTACCTAATTTATAACAGTTATGTAATAAAATAACGTGATTACCAATCAATGATTAGATATATGTATATAAAGGAACCAATAAACACATTTTTTATGAATTACATTTTGTTCATGAAAATTATAATAAAACGCTACACATCAAAACCAAATATAATTTAATGGTACATAATCATGAATTTTAACTTATTTTTTAAAATTATTCATTTATTAATTTATAAATAATCAATTAATATGTAATCAAATAAAAAGTTGTTTTAAATTCATATTCACAATACTTTTGAAAATATACAAGGTAAAGGAGTATACAATGTGTTAACTTCTAACTTTATTTATAACAAAAATTATGCTAATTTATTTAAAAACAAACATCCTGTACAATTTGAATAAGACTAAGAAGTTACTTATTTTTTCATCATATTATTTATCATATAGGCGAGTGGGATTACACCATGCGGCGTCTCTCGCACCCAAGCTTCTAACTTATTCTGTCCGCCCAGTCCTTTTCTTGCATGTGTCTGTCCAAAGGTGTTTCTCGCTTCCTGTGTTGCGAAGATTTTTAGTGCCAGATTTTTAAAGGCCATCTTTTCTTTGGCATCCTCTCCAAATATCCATACTATTTAGCCATCTTTCTTTCATTAGGTCTAGGATGTTGATGTTAGCTACACCGACTTGCTATCTAATGAATTCTTTCCAATGGCGTCAATCAACAGCTGCATCTTCAACAGTCCATTTCCATTGCTTCTAACTTTTTTTCATTTTTCTTGGAAATCTTTTATACATCCATCATTTACATTTAAGGCAATACTTTCTACTATAGCTTTGTATATTTTTCTTTTAACGATATTTAAAGTGTGTTTATTCCAATCATTGAAATGTAGCTGTCTAAAAACAACCATGTGTTTTATTTCCTCCTCGATACCTTTTCTGCTGCACATTACTGTGCTTAAGTTTTAGTAACCTAATCATATGCAAAATTTAAAGTATTTCAATCTCCAATGACTTAGTGATTCGTCTAAATAAATTTTAAGATCTTTATCTCAGACATTTATCAATTTTAAATTTCTGCAAAATAAACTTATTAACCTTATCGCAACTGTGTAAAGAGATTTCATGACTCTCATGCAGATATTGGTAAAATTTTACCTCTTCATTGCTAAATGCTGAACACAGTTTAACCAATGCAACACTATCGTATGCTCCACTTCATTCAATGTAAATCATGTAAGTCTCTAGGTTATGAAATAGCCTTTTGTCAATTAATTTTTTGGTGACAAGTTTGCTGTCAGTGCAAGACATCCCTGTTGAAACCCACTTTGATCTTTAAGTTCGATAATTTCCTTCTCTACTCTATTTTTAAGATTTTTCGATAGATTCTACCAAGAGAGCTTAACACTGTGATGCCAGTTTGCGCAGTAATATTTACAGCCATTTTTAAATATATTGGTTTTAAATCTCTTTTTAAATTGTGCTTTGTGAGATATAAGTTAAAGAATTTACCAAAATGTTCATAGAGTTTTCTCGGTACATAATTAATAAGTTCAATATATACAACACCCGGTCTGGCGTCCTATCATTTTTAAGCGCTTTATTATGTCTTCAACCTCATCTGCTGTTATTTCTACCATTTCCCCATTGACTTGGGACTGGGTCACTGATCTCTATATAACACTGGATTGGGCTTAAGCCGCGAGGTTGCGTTCCCAATTTAGCGCCGCCATCTTGGGAAAATTTGAGGTTTTGTGACAGCTCAGTATGGCGTTGGGCCGCGATGTGAAATTCCTAAAGTCATGACAAATGTAAATGAATTTAAGTCAAAGATAGTTATTTCGTTTGTATTATATTTGTGATTATATCCAACTGTCATTGTTTTATTTTATTTTTCAATGCATTATTAATGTTGATGATAATTTATTTTTACAGGCTTTATGAAAAATAAAATTTTGAGTTGTATTTATATTTACAATTATTAGTTTTAATAGCAATATTACGCAGTAATTGCAGTATTATACTTTAAATTTAATCGGGTGATTACTTTAGGTATTTTGAATTTGCCGCCGAATTGTGTCACAAAACCTCAATTTTACTGTCATGGCCGCCGTTCAATCGGGCACGCTCTCGGGTGGCAGAATGTGGCCTAAGCCCAATCCAGTGTTATATAGAGATCAGTGGACTGGGTCATCAGTACTTATGTAATTCTTGAAATTCTATCCTAAACTCTTGCACGGGTGTCTTATAATACCCTTTCATCTAGTCATACTTATTAATTATTGTTATTTTTACTATTTCTTCAGTTTCGCACCACTTTACATGCCCTTTTTAACTTGCCCATAACGTGGCTTAGTTCTTCACGCCTTTGTTTTTTTTATATTTTTTTTTCGCTTCTTTACTCACTCTTGCCTGGTACTTTCTATCGTATCGTCATAAGTCATCAGCCAATTGTGGTAACCTTTTTTTGCCTTCTTAATTATCTCTTCACTGCACCCAAAGCTCCTGTGCTTGAGCTAGCCTTCCTCAATTTTACCTAAACTTTCAAATACTGCCTCATAAACTGTCTTGATTATTTTGTCATAGTTTCCGGTGTATTGTTGTTTTTATTTAAAAAGGCAACGCTAGTTGACTAGAATACCATACAGTCTTCAATTTTTTTCTCTGTAATAGAGCCTAAATTTCTAGTTGGTTTTACGTTTTACCCAAGCATATGTGTGTTGGGTAAGAATTCATTCTCAGGTTGTACTGATCACATATGTCTATAAACTCTTATTTCGCCTCATTTTCATTAAAATCTCCTAACAGATATATTTCTTTTCTTTAATTAATTGGGTCAAGTAAGATTTTCATACTAAAAAAGAATTTTTTTTCTGCCTTTGTAGCATTGTCTGTGGGTGCCTTTAGTTTAAAGTCGATTCGGATGAGGTTTCCATTTACACTTTATATCCATTTGTAATAATAAAATTAAAGTTACAGTTAAATCAACTAACGTTTACGTTTATTAACTGCTTCATCTGGAAACAACAACATACGATATAATACGCCTAGTAGATTAAAACTGTGTAATTTTGCTGTCGCTTCTAGATGATAGGATTAGTGACGTGCATAAATTATTTCAAGTGTGAATTTGATTTATTGTGTTTCTTTTGATGCATAACTACTAGGATTAAAATGTTTTGATTTATTTTCAACTTTTTACTTTGGTTTCAGTTTTTTTATTAATTAATCTCAAAAAATATAGGAACAGTTACAAAAAGTTACCAAATAAATTGTCAAAATTGCAATTTAAAATATTTAGGGAAAAATCAGGACGCGCAAATATCGGATGTTGTGCTTTGAAATCAATCCCATCTGGAAATGATTTTGTTCTTTTTAATTTTTCAATTCTCTAGTTTTGCACCCCTTACAGACTTCCATACACGAACAAGGTCTATAGTTATCCTATAATCCTGCCAGATTTTGGTAGCACACTTAGATCTTCTGCCATGGTGATTGTACTAGAAAATTATAATGGGCTGGTTTTTGTTAACCTTTTCCATCTTTTTGTTTCAGCCAGTATATTCTGCGTAAATGATGCCTGACATAGAATTGTTAGGAGTGTCATTCTTTGATAATGTTAAGCAAATTATCACAGCCTCTTCTCTACGTCACTTTTGTTCTACTCTGGAAAGCATATTCCTAGATGTTAACTGGGAAAGCGAGCGACTAGAAACCAGGAAACTCAAATAAACAAAAAAATATAAATTTTAAGATATAATCATAAACACAATTTAAAAAATCTTTTGAAATTTAACCTAAAAATATTTAGGTAGCCAAATTTATAGGTTTTATATCAGACACCTGGTATATTTCTTTCTATTATATTAACGGAAATGTTTTTATTTTAATTTAAAAGCAGCAATTAAACTAGTTTAAACAATTAAATATTTGCTTTTTATAGTTAAAATTGCAATAAAATCTTTTATTGTTTACATTTGAATTTTAACTATATTTGAAGCTTTCTATGTTCTATTACACTTTTATAGTACGTAAGCATAAATGTTAACCACAACACTCTTCCTACCTACTATTTCAATACATTTGCTTTATAACGTTTTACATTTTCACCTTTTCTTTATTTACATTATTGATTTTTTTTTTGTTTAATTATTACATGTTGCGATGACCTTCTAAACATTAAGGGCAGCTTAAGTGTGTTAATTAATTGCTCTATTTGTTGGGATTTAATGTGTAATTCTCGAAGGCTTTCATCTAGAGTCTAGAAATTTGCGTCCGTCCTTTTAAAGTATTATCAATTCTATTTCTATCTCAATATCCTACAATGTTTTAAACTGAAACTTATAGTGCTCTAAAGTTGAACCAAAGGCCGTTTGTTTTAATGTTGGTTAAATGGTTTTCTGAAATAAAATCTTAACGATGGTATTTTACAAAACTAAAAATTTTGAATTTAATAAAAATGTATTGTTTAGGATCTATATTCAAATTACATAATTGTTGAAATTTCACACAACATTCAAATAAAAGAATTATTAATAAAAAGGCTCAAAATCGTAATTAAAATCAATAAAAAATTAAATTATCACTTTCTTTTTAAAAATACATGATTCTGGATTCTATGGTAGGATAAATTTACCAAATATTTTTCTTATATTTACGAAGTCTGTATGTGTGTCTGTCTGTCTGTGTCCTCTCTACAGCCCAGACGGTTAAAGTGTTCGGCCTGGAAATTTAAGCTTCTAACAAATATTGGGAGGTCCTAGTGACTTTTGGCTGAAATACATCAACCGGAAGTGGTAATTTATTGGTTACGTTTTTTGCAAATATTAATTAGTTATCAAACTAATTGAAAAAGACAACTTCTTTAATTAGTTTAATAATTTCGGTGAAAACCCCATCTAGTCCAGCTGCTCTCATGCTTTTTTACATTCTAAATCTCTTCTTTAGTTATTTTTAATGCGGACATTTCGATTTTTATTTCTTGCAACTCTGCTCTGAGATCTCTGAAAAGTTCCTTTAAATACTCTTTCCAACATTATATTTCAAGTTTGCAGTCCAAAACGATATTACCGTCTTTGTGTCTCAATAGACCACATAACCTCTTTTTCCCAGTCCTGTAAGCCTTTTGACATTCTTGTGTTAGTTGAATGGGTCATAGTTCACCGCCGGGAAGTTAGCACCACGCGCCAGCACTACGTACCCTGTAAGGAGGCTAGAAAAATAAAAAATATATTTGCTTATATATTTTAAACCGTTAATGCTGCGGCAAAAATTAAGATATCGTTCCAATACACTATCAGAGCACTATCGATCCCACCAAAAAAGTTTTAAAATCCCTTATAGTATTAGTGTAATAAATATATTTAGAATAATAATATGCCTTACTTTAAATTTTACAAAAGGCAACAATTTCACACTTATTCTAAAATCTATTTACATCAATCGATTGGCAATTTAATCTACATTACGATGTACTACATGCCATTTCTTGGTCTGTCGCATCTAAGAGATTTAAAGGTAAAAAACTAATTGCACGTCTAAACGTGGTGCTGGGAATTTAACTATTCAAAATCACTTTTCATAACTTGCTCAAAAATATTTTTTATCGTATTTAGCATCATTCGATTGGCAATTTACTCTAGATTATAATGTGTTATATGCCATAACTGTTCTAGTTCACCTGCAGTGCTTCTATTTCATTGCATTTATCTGTCATATATTTATTCTTTGATTCTTTGGTCCTTTTCGAATCAGTATATGTATTTCTTTATATTTTAAAATATTGTAGGTCTCATGTTTACGACGTGTTTCCATTAGTCCGAATGTTTCTGGTGTCATTCATTCTAGTTTTTTCTCTACTTCTGATATTTAGTTTATTGTTTGCTTTGTGCATTATTGCTTCCTTTATCTTTATCCGTGGTTATTTACATTACCGTTTGTATCACTTGCTTCATCTTGGATCTTGTGTAGTTTTTCCTGGTTATCTCAGTTGCGATGAGATAACCCTTTATAGTTCTCGATTTAGTATAGGTTTATTATTTTTCTTTCTAGCCCTTTTTAGTCCCGCATTAAGTTTTGATACTATCGGGTTGTGATCTGACCCAACATCCGAACCAGGATATGTTTTTGTAGAAATAATTGATTTGTAGCATTTATTAATAAATATATGGTCAATTTGGTTTTTTACTGTTAGATCTCCACTGTATTTGGGGGATGTCCATGTGTAGATTCTGCGATCAGGTGGCCTAAAGTATGTGTTTGCAATTACTAGTTCTTTAGTTTGACAAAATTCCACCAATCCTTCTTCTTTATTATTACATTGGCCCAATCCATAATGTTCGACGCAATTATTAACACTTTTTTTGCCAACTTTCATATTAGGGTCAGCGTGATATCGTTCTTTTTTGTCTTTCAGTTATACATAAAAAATTTCCATCTCTTCTTCTGCCTTATATGCCGTCGGGGCATATATTTGAATGATGTTTAGTTTACCCGCCTACAATTTAATTGTATGAATATTATACGTTTGTTGTATTTGTAACGGATTTATTTTTTACTTCATACAAGTTTTTTGGGTCGTTTGTTCAAAAATATTAATGGTTCCGTTGTTGATTAAAATTTGTCCACTTGTTCAATTCCTGGCCATCTGACGTCTGTTACTTCTAAAATATTTAACTGTAATCTCTACATTTTTATTACTACGTTACAGTGCTTATCAATCGACGTTCCCCTTTGGTCAAATATATTTCCCTATTTGTCAAATGAGTTTCCATATCTGACACATTCGTATACTTTGACATTATATTTCAAATGGGAAAGTTATTTGAAAAATAGGAAAATATACTTGACAAAAAGGGAACGTCAATTGAAAAGCACTGTATGCATCTTACTTGATTGGAACATGCTTTTCATATTTGATGTCGTTATTTTTCTTGTGGGTGTTAATTTAGATTTTTTAGCTATTTTTAATTTATTCCTCCCCGGAGATCCGATCAGATCCGATCAGTAGAGTATCAGCTACGGAATGTTTTGTGTTGATTTTGGCCAATAGAATATGTATACAAGGGATATCTACTTGAGATCTTTAATGTTGCGTTCAACATTATATGCCATTAACGAATTTCTATGATACATTTAGATCCGCTTTCGCAAGGCAAGGGCAAGAGA
Organism: Gymnusa sp. GC000175; assembly: GCA_030264735.1. Classification (NCBI taxonomy): domain Eukaryota; kingdom Metazoa; phylum Arthropoda; class Insecta; order Coleoptera; family Staphylinidae; genus Gymnusa; species Gymnusa sp. GC000175. Next base: position 18,363 of record JARJDX010002363.1, read on the forward strand.
GTACCCTAGCTATATTAGCTCATCCACCCCTTTAGGCTGTTAGTGAGACACAAAAAATCGTTTATCTCGGCTGAGGCTCGGTGTGCTGGTGTTCGTCCTACCGGAGTATTTTATTTCCTCGGTACCCATTACAGCTTTCCCCTATACGCCACATGTCAGTAGCAACCCTACACGACAGCTCTAAAGTTATCAAACTCAATTATTGTTCTTTGTTAACTTAAAACATTTTTAATATTTATTAATAGAACATTTGAAAGATTGACAAAAATCATAAAACAATTTGGTATCAAAATTCGAAGCAGCAATAAAAAATCAGGCGACAGAATGCGGTAATTGGAATAGATGTTGATAAACCTAGTCTTGTAAATATCAAAGCTGATTTAGTTTTTAACTCTTTATTAAATGTTTTGTTTAATGGATTCAACGATAAACATGGCTCGTAGAAGAATCACTTTGCCTGCCACCTTCATTTTTTGAAACTCACACAAACTCCAATACATGGGCCCATGTAAATAACACGGTTTGATGTGGTCTTATAGCAAGCAAGCAAGCAAGCAATAATTTTAAAATTTGAAATATGTAGTCCTCAAAATATTGAATATATTTTTAATAAATATAACTTATAATAATTAATATCAAAAGGTATTACTTACTTTAATAAAAGTGACACTAACCTTTTAATTTTCAGCAAATATAAAGTGTTCTATTCGCATAGGAATAAAGTACTAAACCTTGCACATGACATCGAGAGCGCACATTAGCCAAGTCTTTCGATTATTTTTTATTTTCTTAATTAAAACGAAAAAGTAGAAAACTTCTTTAACATTATCATTTTAAACTCGTAGATTTTTTTATTTTTCATAATTATAAAAAGATATATTTCACCCTTCAGGAAATTAAGTTTCCCATTTTTCAACTTTTTACATGTCTAATTTATAGCCATATTTCATAACTTTTTTCTGAAGTAACTCAAAGACCAGAAAAAAAACTATATCTTGTCTTTTTAAAATTTATAAAAATTTAAACAAAATAGTTTATGAAATATGCCATAACTTTCATAACTCTTCTTTAAGGAAACTTTTATACAAACATGAAACAAACTCAAACTTAAATAAAAATTTAATATTTCTAAAATATATGAAAATAAGAGGCGAGTAGAATACGGTTAGAATGTGCAGTATAAAACCAGGTGTATGTTGCTTGTAGGTCAATAACAAAAAAGTATTTTAAACATAATTAAAGGGGGAACAAGGAAATAGCCTTCTCGTAATACGTATGAAACATGCATATTCTGCTTTGGTCATTTTCATGCTCATGCCACATCTTCGATTCTCCTCTTCCAGTTTCCCAATCATGAATTCCATATCTAGTTCGTCATTTGCAATCAGTATACAGGGTGTACCAGATAAGATAAGGTGTTTGACATGGGGATCTTAAGTTTTTGCCTTATTATTAGACCAATTTAGTGACGTCTCGATTTTTTTCTAAAATGCATAGGTCGCTAGATATCGGTAAAAATGTAATATGTACGATTTTTAATTTTTGCTTATAACTTTCTTTTATGAAGTAATACACTATTTTAATTTAAACTTTATCAAGACACATTTTCAAGAATAATTTACAGGGATGCTCCAAATTTTTCCAACATTTACAGATTTCGAGAAATTGATATTAACTTTCATATTTCATATAGGGGTCATAGTAGGCTATACCTTAAAAAAATTGTTTATTTTTCTTATTTCAACGATGTTTTATTTGTGTATGCTATTTAATTTTTCAGGACCTGAAAATTAAGAAAACACATTTAAAAATCGAGACGTCACTAAATTGGTCTAATAATGAGGCGTCTCATTTAACCAACATCGTATCTCTTACGGTTCTCGAGATCCCCATATCGAACAACTATTCTGGGACACCTTGATATATGTTTATAATAGCAAGTATGTAAACTCCATTTATACCCATATTCGTTAAAGTTTCAAACATTTTCTTTAAAGGCTATGTCATAAGCCTATTGTTTTCCTTTTTCTATAATCTGTTGTAGCACAAAGAAATTATCCATGCAAGATCTTTCAGATTTGTTCCTCTATGTCACTAAATTCTCCCTCTATTCGTTTTTTTAATAAGCGGCCTTACAATATGCCCATTAAATTGGTAACAGTCATACTTCTATAGTTTTTATATAATTTCTTGTCCTCCTCCCTATATATCGAGAAAATGTAACCTGAAGGCTTCAGTCTTCTGGAAGGTTTTTTCCTCTATTATGCATTTATTAAAGATTACTGCTATAATTTCCTGCAGTATTTTAGGTGCATCCTTTATCAACTCAATGGGAATATTTCCAGGCCCTGCTGTTTTACCATTTTTTTAATTTCCTTAATGCTTTTTGAATTTTGTCCACTGTTATTTGTTCCACTTTGAAGTTTTCATTTATTTTAACGATTAAAGTGGCCCTTAAATTCCGGTCTATCCTCAGTCAGGAGTGTTTCACAGTAAGCTTCTCCCTCCGGTATTCTAATTAGACGTGTATTACTTTTTTTATTATTATTTTTCCTTAAATCTTTAATGGTCTTTTACGCCTATGCTACCTTTGTTCCTTCCATAAATCACTTCTTGCATTTTCTTCCGCAGGTTTCATTTTTATTTCTCTAAACTTCTCCCTTTGCCTTTCTATTGAGCTGCGAATATTTTTTTCAATCTTCCGGGTTCTTAGAGTGTAGCCACTTCTAATACGCTGTCTTGTTTGTACTTACTTAAACCAGTAATGCCTCCGATCACCAGTCAAGGTTATTTTCTACTTGCTTTCCTTGATATCCAAAGACCTTCTTGGTTTGTTTATGTACTGATATTTTATTTTTGTTAATACATTCCTAATTCATATATATTTTTCGTGTTTATTTTTCCTATTTTTGTCGCTAATCTGAGCATATACAAAAATTTAAACAAATCCTGTTTTAAACCTTCGTTTATTCACACTCTCCCTCTTCTCTGATTTATTTTGTTCATTTTGTATGTTACTTCTTTTGTATGAAGTTATTATTTCAACTATTACTAGGCAGTAATCCAATCGCATTCAGGTCCACGGTACGTTCTTACGTCAGTGGTTTTTAGTTTTGAGTTTTGTCACTGGATTACGTAATCGATAATTGAGCGCAAATTATTAGTTGGTTGTATACACGTATAATTATGGATGTCTTTGTGGGGTTATAGAATCCATTCAATATTTTCAACGACCAACTTTGGCATAGATTTTTCCCCCACTGGTTCGTTGTCTTTTCTTTAGACTTTACCATTTAGATCACCAACTAGATTAACTTCTTTATTTCATTTTATACCTGCAATTCTATCAGATAGTGTGTTATAAAATGCAATGTTTGTTTGTTGGTCGGCGTATTCATTTCTGATATTTACTTTTGGGGTTTTCTTTAATACTATGGATACTTATCTCTTAGCTCTTTTATCTTTATTTACTCCACCAAAGAGTAGCTTAGCAGTCAAGGATTCCGGTAGCTGAATGCAAGACCGTAGGTTCACGCTACACAGCATTAAAAATATTTATTTAAATGCTCAACACTGCCCTAACTCCCCAATTCGCCTTGCTAGAGTAAAGTTTCATGGCTAACGCCTTCTCTGGTCTGAAGTTAGATGAGAAATCATGTAACTCCAGTGGTTCGAAATCTACGTTAAACAGTAGGTCTACCTGTAATGTAAGTTGCCAGAATTACAGGCAGAGAAGAGGCTATGCGCCGGAAGTGGCGTGATAAAGATCTAAAGACGATGGCGACTCCACTTGTAGTTGCCTATCTCTTCAATTTTATTAAATTTTTTTCGTACAACTAAATACAGAACACAATTTTTTCTACAATTGCTATGTTTTCAATAACTATAAGTCTAATTATTAAATAACAAGTTCTATCAATAGGAGCCTGTAAAGAAATTAATTCATCATGTAGATCAAAACCTTGTTAATTTTTTTTTCTGTAAAATGTTTTACGTTAAAATTATTCCCCTAGGAAATCACTCAATCTATTTTAAATCCCTAAATTTCATCGCCCCATATTTTATGCAAAATTTACGTGTAGGTGGGTTACTCTACAATTATGATAATGTTATATGTTATTGATGATGCTATTATTAGAACGCAAACATTTTTACGTGTAATCGGGACACGATGTTCTGATTTAATAGCGTTTTAGGAAGATAAAAAAAAAATACTTTAAAAACCATTGGTGCGAATAAAGGTAAAGGAGGTAAACTAAATCACTGTCACCCAGAAAGTACCACTTAAGAAACACTCTTGTGTGTGTTAAGTACAACTTCATGTTAATTTGTTTCTAGTTCTAGTTTAATTCTACGTTTTAACCCACTGAAACTGAACTACTTACTACCTAATCCCACACGTTGTTCCAATCCAACCCTTAATTTATAAATATTTATTTTTTCATTTTCATTTATGAAAACTGAATTAAAATCTACATATCATACACATGAATGTCACAACTTTTTGTGACCCTTTTTTGTTTTTGTTTACGACACCTTCATAATATTTTATGTACATCTTTATTTATATGAAAAATGTATTTAGATAAAATGTAAAGAAAGTAACAAAGCAAGCCTTTAAAATTGTTTTTTTTAACCTGCAAATATTTTAATTATTCTCAAATTAATATGCCCATTCATTTTAAATACAAATATTAATATTAAAGTTGTTTTATAAAAGAAACTACGTAAAAAACGCAAAGGAAAGACTTGATCCAAACTTTTTTGAGTGTATAGCTTCTTCAACGATGCTCGAAGATTCATTGCAATGAACGTCAATAACATGCTTGTCATAAACTTCTTCCCTTAATATTAGTTCAGCAACTGTATATACAGAAACTTTCTTAGCAAAATTTGCATTCATTAAAATTTAAATATCTATTGATTTAAACACAAAATGAAATTTTTAACTTTTCCATTAATAATTTTGCGTGAAATGGGAAAAGTGTTTAAGAAAGTTTATCTAGGTGAATTAAAAAAGTTTGTCAACGGATATTTACAACCCAGACTAAAACGCACTTGTTCCTTTACACCTTATTTCCGGTTGTAAAAAATAGCAGGTAAAAGGCCGTTGAAGAACGGAAGTACAAGTGACTCACAGTGTGTTACACTTGACGGGTTAACAGCCGTTAGAAGTATTAAGGAGTTCATCTTTAACATCATTAATTAATAGTATTACTCCGTCTTTTTGCACCTGTTGCATATTTTATTAAATGAGCTGGAAGAGGATGGCAAAACTTTCAATAAAACTTGTAGACGCTATGCAAACTGTTTATTGATTTTCTGATATTAATTGGTGTCTTGGCACGGATGGCAATTTGGGATTGATTTATAGGATTAAATGATACTATTAAACTTTCGCAAAATCTTCTCATCATTTATAATGGATTTGGATTGAAATATTCATTTCAATGTAGGAATTTTAATTCATTAAAAAAACCATAATTACAATTTTGAGATAATCTCTGTTTACTTTTTAAATTGGAAGAGCTTTTTTGTTAAAAATAAATCACGAATAAAAGTCAGTGGTGCAAGCAATTATAATTTGCAAGCTACATTTCGTTGAATATTATTGCGCCAAATTAAATTATACATTAATCCATAAACGAAATTTTGAGAAATTACCGCGACAAAAGATTATCAAGTTAGAAATTAATTAACATTGGATGCACTAACAATTTTATTAATGATAAATCACAGATTAGCAAATTATAGAGCAAAGTTTATAGCATGAATTTCGTCCTAATTAGAGCCTTCTTTATTGTTTGTTTGTTGCAATTTAACTTTTAAAGTGTCATTGCAAATGTCAATAATTTAAACTGTTGAACTTCAACAGTTTCGTTCAAAGAATTAAATTATTAATGTAAGAATAAGAATATAAATTATTAAAGAGAGTATCACATTTTCGAAGTATGCAACTTCTTCTACATTATTTATTAGTACCGTAGTACTTTTTATTCTTCCAAACTTTTTACTATTTAATAATAATTTTAATCCCCATAATAATTTTTTTCAAAATACTGCAATATTTTATTTCATAAAATGAAATTATGATTTTGGAACAATATACAGGGTGGTCTAAATTGAGTAGTCTACAATGGGTCTCTTTCTTATTATTAAAGATAGAGACTTGGCTAAATAGACAATGTTGGGTAAATGTCTGTGCTGACTTAGATTCTGCTCAGAAATTTTCAAAATTTCGCACGGTTTAGAAATTATTTAAAAAAATATCGCGATATTTCTAATTTATTATTAAAACCAATAATATTTTTCTTAATTTTTTATTCTGGCACAGCTGAAAAAAAAGTCATTTTAATCATGTAAAAATCAAAAATGGCGTCCATTTAAAATAAGAAAGTTGATATTAATACTTCGGAATCCGCCATATTGAATTTTTTTGACAGCAGTTTTTAGTTTCCCCTAATGAACTAAAAAAACTTCTGTTAAAACTTTTTTTTGTATATTTTGTAATTACAGTGAAATTCGACTTTTTAAAAAATGGCGATTTTCAGTTTTTTTGAAATAATTCCTGTTTGGAAATTTTGAAAATTTTGCAGCAGAATAAAAGTCAACGGTAGATTGTGATGGCTTATATTCTGGATGGACACAACATTGTCCATTTAACCAAGACTCTATCTTTATTAATAAAAAAGTTACCCATGGTAGGCTACTCAATTTAAACCACGCTGTATATAATCCCAATAAGAATCTATAATACTTAGTTATTTCACTTTTTCGTTACCACTTTATAATTGATTTTAATCAGTTCCAAATTTGATATATTTTCATTGCACTTTATCCTTTATTTGCTACTTGTAATTCGGGTAATTAAGGCATCAGACAGTAGACGCTGAAATTAATAAACATACAGTAGACGTGTCTAAATTTTGATAAACTTTTGAAAAAAGATTTATTTTACGTGTACTAAAAAACGATGTTTTTCACAAAGCTCAAAAACAGAAAGAATACGCCATTCTGAATACCAATCTCGAAAGAGATGGCACTACGAAGGAGAAAGAAACGAAAAGACACAATGGTTATCATCGTACCAAGATCATGAAAAAGCAATACTAAAAATATCTAGAAGATCCATAGTAATCCTCGCGGTATTGACTATTTCCGAAAAACAAAATTTATTGGTTTTTTAAAGATATGAATTGAAACAGGTTTTAAGACGCACCAATATTTACTTTTTTAATGTTCTTAGCGTAGGTTAGCTATCTTCATGACTACACGGACTTTACTGATATCAGTTTGAAATAGCTTAATGTTGGTGTTAGCGAGTATGTTACACAGTTCGGCGTTTCTTGCATTCTAGCCTCTAACCTGGACCAATTTCCCAGTCTTCGTCTCCCAGACCTTTACTGGTCATTGCCTGCCTAACTCCAACTCTCTTGGTCTTGGTCGTTCTCTTCTTCA
>JARJDX010002368.1:0-17430 GCA_030264735.1 Gymnusa sp. GC000175
AAAAAACATAAGAGTTTAAAAGCAGGGCATCAAACCGAAAAAAATATCGGTTTTTGGTTAACCGATATCGAGAACGAAAAAAAATTTTTGGTTTTGTTCTCGGTTTCTAAAAAAAACCGGTTAATAACCGGTTTTTTGAGTTATTTTTTTTGATAAAATTTAAGAAAAAAAAAACAATAAAAACAGATAAAATTTCACAGAATAAACATTTTATTTTATTTAAAATTTAAACAAAAAATATAACATGAAAAAATACAAAAGTACTTATGACATTGGTTGTACAATCAATCATTTATCAAAAAAACCGGTTTAAAAAAATTATTTCGGTTGGGTTACCGGTTAATTAAGGAAAAAAATAATGGTTACGGTTTCGGTTAAAATGGCGGAAAAATGAAAAAAATAAAGGTTACCGGTTAAAAAAAAACCGGTTTAATAACCGGTTTGATGCCCGGCTTAAAAACGTTTAGAATTAAATTTGAAACAAATTTTGTTTTTATGATTTTTTCAAAATTAAAATTTTAAAACTCGTCCTTGTTCGCTGCTAAGCAACATTTTATTGAATTTATTCCCATCAAGTAGCAGAGACATACCTGTCACTATAATAAGCTGATAATTAATGAAATTAGGCTATATTACAAACATACATTTTAACAAAATAAAGTTGCAGACACATACTGCAATGCAAAATGATTAATTTTGTTTCATTTAGTATATCAAAATGTAATGGAATAAAAAATTATTGGTTTATTATACTTTATCTGATAGAGATAGAGCATAAAATTTTGAGTAGAATATTGGTATCCCCTGGTTTTTAGGTCAAAAATTAAGAATATTATCAATAAATAATGAAACAATCAAGGCACACTGCGATAAAATAAAATTTGACGTAAGTCATGAACTAATTAAAATTTTTGATTGTTGAAAACTCATTTATTAACTGTTTTTAAATATTATTTTAGGAAAATTGAATTTTTGTTAAAAAATAATATTTTTTAGGGCTAATTTATTATATTTTGCGATTGTTTTCTATTTCGCTATACATTTAGAGTATACACGGTGAGCTACATGTTGAAGCATAGGCGGAGGCAAAGTTTTATGCAGAGGTGGGGCAAGAACACAAACTCGGACATACAATGCAGGGGTGCAACACTATAAATTAGTATAAATTGTTTAAGATCTTTAACTGTTTATGTGCTACTTGATGATTTTCAGGAGGGGGGCGGGCAAGTGCCCCTTTTAGCACTACCCTGGCGACACACATGCGTTACAGAGATCGGAACAGCTGATTTTTCACAAAATATGATTATGTATCTGACAAAATTGATAAATATGTAAATCAATAACAAAAGCATATCGCATTGCTTTAGCTGAAAAAGTTAAAGGTAGCATTATTTCATATTTTTTTCACCTGATGTAAAACAAAATTTTGAGTAAAATCTGGAATATTCTATGTGTCTAATGCAAACACAAAATTCATGGCGCACTATAAAATAATTAAATTATCTTTAACTTGGAAATAAATTGAAATAAAGTTTTTAGTTTTTGTAAGGAGATTTTTGACAATTTTTTAAAATAATTTAAAAATTTTAAAATATAATTGGACTTTCGAAATTAGACATCCATTTAACAAAATATATATTTTTAAATATTACTTTCATAAATGAAGTAATAGAATGTACAGTAATCGCGAAAATTTTTGAAATTTTGCATTTTTTGAGTCTGTCTGTCTGTCTATGTTCTCTATACAGACCAAACGGCTAAATTGATCGGCCTAAAACTTCATATTTATGCTTTTAACAAAAATTGGAAGGTCGAAGTGACTTTTGGCTAAATTCCGTTAACCGGAAGTGGTAGTTTATTGGTTAGGTTTTTCGGTTTTTCGCAAATATTTCAAAAACTATTAGGTTTATCAAAAAAACATAGGAGTTTAAAAGCGTTTAGAATTAAATTTGCAACAAATTTTGTTGGTATCATTTTTTCAAAATTTAACATTTTAAGAATTTATTCTTGTTCTAAGGAACGTTTTATTGAATTTATACCCATCAAGTAGCAGACACATACTGTCATTATAATCAGCTGACAATTAATTAAATAGATTATATATCACTTAAAAGTATCATAATTATTGTCAACAAACATTTCACAACAAAATGAAGCTGAGAGACATACTGCCAAACTAATTGGCTGATAATTAATGAAACATCGTTATGTTTCTATTAAAAGTATCGAATATGTTTTAAAATTCGTAAATGAAAGTTATGTGGTGATCACACCTCCATCTTTTTTTCTAAATGTACTAAATAACGTATCAAGTTTCCCTCAGCACACTTTGACTCTACATGTGCACCCAAAATTTTAAACTTGCATCCCCTATTTTTCACATTTTTATGGAAACATGGGGTACAATGAAGAACAATGTATATTAGAGCATAGAGCACCCCTAAATATAATCGTTTCCCATTTCAACACAAAAAATACAGGGGTATAAAAAAATAACACAAATTTACTGCTACATTAAAAGAAACTTAATATTAGGGGAAATCAAAAATCAGATTTAATCTGGAATTAGAAATCCAAACCCTTTTAAAGTAAAATATAAAGTGAATAATGTTGAAATTCACCAACTGGAAGTGGTATTTATTGGTTGGGTTTTTCGGTTTTTTGCAAATATTGTCAAGTTTATGAAAAAAAAGTACAAAAGTGTTTAGAATTATATTTGCAACAAATTTTGTAATCATTTTTTTAAAATATAACATTTTAAGAACTCATCTTTTTCGTTGCTAAGCAACATTTTATTGAATTTATTCCCATCAAGTAGCATTAGACATCTGAGTCGAAATTTAGGACCTACTTAAACCCTTTAATGGAACGGTCAATTTTAAAAGCTTAAAATTTTTGCTAAATTAAAAAGATTTTTAATTTGTCAGTTTAATACTGCCAATAACAAAATAAAATTACAGCCACCTATGATTAAAGCCATTTAATTATATAAAGCGAAGTAATTGAATGTTTTTAATTCTGAAACCTGATGTGTAATGGGATTTTCGCCGATTAAAAAACAAAATTATAGCTTACATGTAAAATTAAAAATTATTGCGGTTTTCTATTTCTAAATTAAACTGCTATTAAAATTCACAATTAAAACTATTGCTGCATAAAATGAAAATTTTCATTTGTTTCGGTTTAATGTATGAAGTTTATGTGAATCTCTTGTCAATTAATAATTTGTCAATTAATAATTTAAGTCTTTACATTAACATAAAATTTGCAATTCGTTTAAATCTGCATACTTTTATTGCCATTACTCGTATGAAATGTTAAGTACCATTGTTGCATTTATTTAAATCGGACAGATTGGACGATTTGAATAAAGTTATGATCTGTGAAAATGTTTTTGATCGGAATGAATATGTATTATTGCTATTTAAATTGGCATTAAAATTAATTAATCTAATGTAAAACATTGCGCGCTTTCGTTAATGAATGTATGACAGGTGAAATTCGCACTCAAAAAGTTTTTCTGATTAATTATTTATGAGCGATTTATGCACTTTTCCAATTTATTTAGCTCTTGAGCAGAAAAATTAAGGCACAAACATTGAAAGCGTTTTAATAAGTTTTAATTCGTTTTTGCATAATGGACTTAAGGATATATAAAAATTTCGTTCATTTGGAATTACTCGACGAAATTTTTATTTAGGGTGGATATTTTTCAATAGTGTTTCAAAAAGTGCAAGTTCTGAAAGTGCTGATTGGATTATCGATAACCTTTTTGTATTGAAAAATGTTCATTTTTGGTCTCAGATAAAAATCTAGCTTCTAAATGCAACGAATGCTTTAGTGTTAGGCGTTTATAATTATTTTTTTTTGTGTAAAAAAATTAACTTTAATTTCCAATTTTTTTTTATAAAACGTAAAAACTTCTCTTTCTTTTAAAGATATAGTAAAATCAATTTTATCGCGTTTGGCTATGATTTTTTTATTTTTGCTTCTACAGGTATTAATTTTTGTGGCTGAAATGGTGTTTTTGTACTTTTTCGATATTGTTTTTTCTAATCAAACAAATAAAATTCAAAATAGTTTTTTAAAAGTTTACTTCACCTGAACGTATTTAAACTGATGTAGAATTTATTTAGAAAACATAAAAAAACTAGTGTAAAAGATATAGTAAAATCAAATTTATCGCAGTTCGGTATTTTTTCGTTTTTATTTTAGTTCCAAAAATATAGCAAAATTAATTTTATCACAGTTGGCTATGACTTTTTTATTTTTTGCTTTAATTTCCTTAATTTTTGTGCTTTAAATGTAAAATATTCGACATATTGATCAAAAAATTTCACAAATCTATTATTAAATGAAATTTTAGAATGAGCCTTTGTAGCTTTTGTTTTTCAATATCTTTTGAAAACAAAGGGCGCCAAAAACTGAGAACATAAAAGTTTTTTTTTACTTTTGATATAATTTTTTTATTTTCTGTGCGTAACTTCACCAATTTTTTCGTTAAATATACATTTATTAAGTATGTTTATGTAACCAGTGAGAAGCTAGCAATAAATTTTAGCCGTAAAAATAAAGAAAAATATTTAAGTTTTTTACTAATAAAACGAAAACAGTTACAGCTGTAGCAATCTACTACGCAAATAAAAGAAACATAAATTTAGGATTTATTATGCGGTGGCTATCTGAGGTCAAGCGTTCTGCGCCTTCTGGTTCCTACTTTCCTGCCTTCTCTTTTTCTCTAATGTGTTGGTTGAAAATTTCGCACCGACATGACTCTACTTATGTCGCTTCTCCACTTGTCTTGAGTCCTCCTCTATTTCTCCTGTTTGCCGGAACCCAACCAATGATTTGTTTAGGGAATCTCTCATCACCCATTTTCCTAACGTGCACGTACCACACTCTTTCTAATTTTAGCGTTTGATATTCTTTTCACTCTGAACGTTCTTGCAGCACTTCGCCAGAAATCGATTTTGAGTTTCTTTATGATTTTTCAGGCTTTTCATTTGCATAGGAATACGCTTTCAAATATGGAATTGTACAAGAGGTCTTTTCTACCACGGGAGATACTTATTGACCAAAGAATTGGATTTAGACACCCTATAATTTTCCCCCTTCAAGAATTCGTTCTTCTATTTACTTTTCTGTGTGGCGCATACTTGCAATATGTATATTCAGCGAGAGCAGGCTTCAAATGCGGCACAATTTATAACTCTAGATTTAAAATTTCTCTTTGCTTTCGGGTGGTTCGGAAGTCACCTTAAAAGCTGTTGGTCCCATCTATGACGTACCACCTGCCCTGTTACTCACATTAAAGGCTAAAAGTAGACTCTGTCTATACCCGAAAGCAAGAAGTCTCGTTCAAAAAACGGGTCTGTACCAGATGTATATTTAGCATATGGCCTTGTTGATGTGTTTTCTTTCGAGTAGAGATCTACCGTATCGCCCCCGAAGTAGAGATATTTAGTCCTTATTAGATTCACCGATGGTCCTCATTTTTATATTATTTAACTAAAAAAAAAGGATTTTTCATAGCATATTAGAGAACATAACGCTCTATGGAGCCGAAGTATGCCCACTGACGAAGAGAGTAAGAGATAAAATAAGAACCGTAGAAATGGACTACATGAGAAGATGTCTACAACCAACAAGGGAAGACAACATCCGAAATGAAGAAGTATGGAGACAAATGGGCGTGATATACTCCATAACAAAAACCCTTGAAAACAACGCTTTAAAATGGTATGGACATGTGAATAGGATGGACAAGAAGAGATGGCCAAACCGTCTGCTGAACTGGCAACCGACAGGGAAAAGGAGGAGAGGAGCGCCAGCACTAAGATAGCAGAAATACATAGAAAAGGCAATGGAAGAAAAAGAACTGGAGCCAGAAGATTGGAAAAATAAAGAGCTGTGGAGAAAAAAGACGGCGAACTCGTAAAGGGAAAAAGCCAAACAAGAAAAAAGACTAACCTTCCTCCCATAAACTCCAAATGTTCTTTCTCTTGAGCAATTACCACTTGGTTGTCCACAAACTGTAGGTTATATAAGGTATTTCGGTCTTTTGGCTCTACTCCCATTCCCATTTCCATCTCCAGTTTCTTAAGGCTTCATTTAGATAAATTCCAGTTTCTTAAGGCTATATTTAGATAAATTTTAAATAACGTGGTAAACAGACAACATCCCTTCTGAAAGCCCTTGGTTACTGAAAAGCACTGTGACGTATTTCGTCCTATTTTGGCTCTAGAATCTAGATGTTGGTCCTATAGTTGTTTAATTGTTGCTAGTGCAGTACTATAAATTAAATCTTGCCAAAATTTTTAGGTGCGAACAAGTGGTTAGACTTTTATCAGAACTATGAATAGTAGATGTATTTCTCTTTTTGTGGCTACCTTTTTTTTGTTTAATTGATAGGTTAGTCAAGCAAAATTTGTCATCCAGTCAGGATGTACCTGTTCGAAATTTCGCTTGATCTTCGGTCCCTTAGAAGCCGTACTCTTTTTAACTGTGTACTATATGTATGTATGTATGTAACTATATTCCCTATATAGTTGGCTGGTTAGCTCATAGTTCTTGTGACTGATACACATCTGCAGTTCACACATTCGTCTTTCCTTCCCTTATATATGGGAGTAATCCATGCTTCCGTCTACTCTTAGGAGATAGTTCCTTCCTTGAAGTATCTGGTAAACAGTTCCTGTAAAAATACTCCTAATTTTTGTGTTTTTCATTTTATCAGTTCTGCAGATTGTTTTTCTGCACATATCATTTCCTTATCCACACTCAGTATTTGCGTTTGGACCATATACTACTATTATCGATGTTCTATGACCTTTGATGGTTAGGTTGGCTGCAGCCATTCCTTCATTTATCGATTCAAAGTTTATAAGGGTTTTCTAATATTTTTTAACACAACTGCTCTTCTACACCACTACAAAGGTTGTTCTCATGTCTTCCATCAAAGTCTGTAGATAAAAACGGTGTTTTTATACTTCGCTGAACAGTTTTTTTCGTGGGCTTTCATTATCATTATAATTTTGTAATGTTTGTGTTTATTTAAACTAGCAGTTTTTGAAATAACAAGCCACTCCTCTTTTCAAATTTGTTTTTCCCACATTTCTACCTCACCCCTGCCGCTACCACGCAGCACAAACTAGTTCGTCGATATACCGACTTAACATACTAAGGATTAAAAACTTCCAAATCACCCTGATTTCACCAAAGTTTTCGGAATATAAAATTTTTCAACTCCGTCGTTTTGCACTAAAAATAATTTTATGTTCAGTGAAAATAAGCACTTTTCTGATTTTTAACAGGATATTCTTCCTTTTATACTTTTTACATAACCAACATTTTACTTTCTTGTATATTCCAGTTTTCAATATTCATGTCACTTTTTCTTTGCGATTGTCGTATTAGTGTATATCCGTTTCTAATCCGAGGCAGGTATTTTAAGTAATTTTTTGGTTTTACTTGTAATGAGAAAGTGGCACATTACCAAAACCCCCATCCAGGAGGGAAATTATTGTTCAAGGTCTTCTTCCTCTAGTCTTCGGTGAGCCAACATCCATCATGCAAGGCATCAGCTTCATTGTGGACACAGAATATACAACTTGAATATAGAGACCCCTAGCTATCGAGTATTCTAATGGCATGCTTTTTCTCACTGTCTCTGCTACACTGCAACTTAATGAAAATAATTTCATTGACATAGTTGCTTAGCAACGAAAAACAACGATTTCTTAAAATCTTAAATTTTATAAATATAAAAAAAACAAAATTTGTTGCAAATTGATTTGTAAACTCTTTTGTATTTTTATGTTTTTACCACAAACTCGATAGTTGTTGACATATTTGCAAAAAATCGAAAAACGTTACCAATAAACTACCACTTCCGGTTTGTGAATAAAAGTTTAAATGTGAATTTTTGTAGTGATATCTTAAATAGTTTTTATTTTTTATTTTGGTTAATTCTTGTTCATAGCACCCTAAAAGAATTCGGGATTTTGGGGTAGAACCGTTTGGTAAGTGTAGCTTCTTCTTGTATAATTAACCCACACGCGCCGAAATTTGAGCTACCGGGTGGATTCTCTAAATAATTAAAGGGATCTGGTCAAAACCAATAGTTTATAGATAGAAATAAGGAATCTGATACCAAGACTGGTTAAAGAAAGAGGCAGTTCCAGCTGGGGTACCTGCCAATTTCCGTACTTATCAGATGTGAGTCTCTGAGGGGACCAAAATAAAAAATTTATTTTTATTGCTGAAACTTATAGCTAGCTTCTCACCGGTGTTTATGTATCAACGCGTTTTTTAGTAATTTTTACAAGTGTCATTAGGGCATGTTACGTCACAAACGCTACCAACATATTTTATGGTGACTCTTATTTTATACATTTATTAGGGCATGTTACGTCACAAACGGGACCAACATATTTTATGGTGACTCCCATTTTAAATATAATGCAGAAATTTCTGCACCCATAAATGTCTAGCGAATTAAAAATATTTTAATACACAGAACATTACTTGTGTTTTTTTTGGTGTGACAAAAAGTAACTTTTGATATAAAGCCATTTTACGAAACAGGAAGTTGACAATATTTTTTATAACATAATTGTATTCCACTTGATTTTATTTGAGTTTATTTCACTTGTATAATACGTTACTTAATCGATTTTGGTTTTTCTCTACGACTTGTACCGAGTAGTAAGATTTTAATAGCGCGCTAAACACATGATTTATGTTTATTGCAGTGTGATTGGATTTTTTTTATCAAAAACGATTTAAATTTTCGAATTTTTTTATTTTTTGTTGTATGAAACCGCTGCTAATGTGACGCTAAACAGGCATACGCGTTCAAACAATTTGATACGATTTTTAAACTATAGAATAACACAATGCGCTTGGACGGGTATTGTGTTGAGGCCCCCGTAACACGTTTTGTTTTCTGTGGGGCCGCCCTTACAATCACCAGCGGCTTTCATACAGTACGCTGAAAACAAATAATGCGACAGTAAATACTGGCAACTGTGACATTTCGCCCTGAAAGAAGTTTTGTTCGATTGCGACAAATAAAATGCGGCGGGGATGTTTTTTTTTATAATTGTTTTTGTTTCGTTGAAATATTATTAACGGAATTTTATACTTAATTAACAATTAAATTAATAGTTTATAAACATTATTTTTAATACCATTCAACAAAGAATATGAAAATGGAGTTCGAAAAGATGAAATTATATGGGGATAAATGGAGGTAACTTTCTCTATTACAAAAGGCTTTGATATGATCATGTAAATATTTTTTCCTACTCCCGTCTTTAAAATGTCACATTTTGCACTGACATATAGTATGCGCATTGTCATTTTAAATGCGATTACTCGTTTGATACCGCTTGGTGCGATTTGGGGGTTTTCGGAAATTAAAAGAGGTCGAAATTTCATTAAATACGGCTTGACTTATATTTTTGACATATCTAGCTCTAAATCAAGTTGGTAGTTTGACGTTTATCAGTTTCGCATTAAGTTTAAATAATAAATTAACAGTTAATAAATAAGTTGCTGTTTTATTTGGTTATTTTGTCGAAGAAAAAATATAGTATGTAACACGTTTTATAAACTTCTCTAGACACTCGTTTAATAAACATATGCGTCGCTCGTGCCTAACATAAAACTCGTGACTAAAGTGGCGCTTATAACTTGCATAATACACTATTACAACAATTTTAATTTTTTTTAAGGCATTAACCTCTCGGTTATACAGCCATTACAGCGTCGAAGAATACATTTATAAATTCACATTCATTTACTATGGACCAGCGATAATTAATTTTTTCAGAAAATTATCACTGGAAGTGGGATTTGAATCCCCAATGGTTCGTGATCTTAGTTCTACAGTCAACGAGTAGAGCCACTAAGCCACGACACGTCCCAATTTAAAAAAATTAAAATAATTAATTATAATCTCAATTTTAACAAAAATTTATTTCCAAAATCAAAAATCTCAATTCAATTAGAATGCTAATTTAATACAAAACGATTTATATAAATTTTGTGTTACATGAGTGGTAAACATCCTTTTAAAAAATTTCCATTTGTATGGGGCACAAGTGCATTTGTATTTTGAAGAGTGCATTTTGATTTTTACCTGATGCACTTTGAAAATAATAAATTTATGCAATGCTCCCCTCAGTGAAGAAAGAAAAAAGGCACGTGCGGCGACCGCAGATGCCTCGATTTGAATTTAAATGCAAAAAAAGTTGTACAAACAAACAGATTTTGTTAAAATTTTGTAAATTGGGGTTCCGACACTTACATATCAATTTAGAGACGCCCTTCTTCCGCTCTTTTAGAATTGAAAATTGAGAATGGAAGTTGTCAATAGAAAATTTGTTTGTTAACGTTTCTTTTAGAATATTATATATGGACAATTAATTTTTGAAAATATATACATAAACTATGCCTTTGTATAAGAATATACACCAACGAGAAAATTGCAATAAGTTCCCAGCAATAGAATTATTTTTGATTTTTGGTAATAAAATGAAAACTATTGAAGCTTGAGCAAAACCAAATAAGCCTAATGGAAAGACTTTGAATTCTGCATCGATATCACTTATTAAAAACGTTTACTAAAAGAAGTAATTAACAAATTAACTAAAACGCTTAAATGTTTTTAGCACAAAATGTTTTAAATTAATCACCTTTGCAGCTGTCCATAGGCAATAAGTTGGTGGGGTCAAGTAAGGTAAGAAATAAATTTTAAAAGGTGTCGATATAAAAAATAAATTTTAAGGCGTTCGGTTTTTTTGCAAATAAACTGATAAGTAGTGCACCCACAGAAGAAGGTAAGATACCAAAAAAAAGAAATTAAATATTACATCAAAATATTGTAACATCCGTAGTTAAAATGTTAACGTGTAATAACGAGTAATTAAGATAAAAAATAAGTTGGTGATAATTAAAATTGTAATTAATCAAGCAGGTTTAAACAAAAAACTCCCAACCTTTTTTACCTGCGAGTTATTAAAAAAAATATATTTTAAAGAAAATTTTTCTTGTTTTGTCAACTTTGAGACATGCTTGAAATTAAACGCTTTTAATTACCCAGCAGTAGAGGATTAGGTATTTTTTTTAAAAATTTGTTGTTTTACGCAATTAAAATAAAAACGCGACATCCAAAGAAAAAGACGAGGACACCCGATAGAAGAACTCATTTTTAAAATTAAATAAATGTGTCGCTCAAAAAAAAATTTTAATTACCTATAAACAATGGTATTGGGAATTAACTTTACCTAGTGGTGGCGCTGCGATCAATATGTCAATGGACACTTTAATCGGTATCATTCAGTAATATTTACAGGTTAGAAGCAAATGTAAGGAGTATTTTTGTGTGTTATCACACAAAACAGAAAATATTTAAAATTTAACAATTAAAACACTTTAGACTCTACAGTCTAGATGCAGGTATGTGACCGAGGTGAGACACAAGTTCATTGTTTGAAGGTGAAGTAAGAAATTCACTCGAAAGTCGGATTAGTTCTTCATAAACCAATTTAGCAGCAGAAGCCTTAATATATTCGTTGAATGATCCGCTAGTTTCCAAAAAGAATCAACGGCCGGATTCGTTGGCGTCAGCAATGATGGCTGCTTTCTTCAGCGCCACCTCCAGCTGGTCATCGTCATTTATTTTATTACCTCTTTGGCTTTCTATTATGTCAGTCACAAACATGTAGCGTTTGTCCCCAAATATTCCTGTGCACCTATTCCCGTTTTCTGTCCACCTTCACATCTTCTGGTAGTTTAACTAGCTTATTTCTTCTTAATAAGAGCCGTATGGCACATTATTTTCTGCATTTTTTTTAAAGATTTTAATGCAAAACATTTTTAAGCTGTATGCAAACATTAAAATTTTCTCTCTCTCTCTCTCTCTCTCTCTTTCTTTCTCTCCCTCTCTGGCATTACGTCCCTCCAAGGGGGATTTTGCCGCCTCCACAACCCTCTTTCATCCAATTTTGTCTTTCGCCACCCGCTGCCAGTTGTTGATACCAAACTTTCTTAGGTTAGCCAAGACGTCGTCCCTTCATCTTAACCTGGGGCGTCCAATCGGTCTTCTTTCCTCCATTCTTGCATGCAACTTGTCTGGTTGTTCTGTCGTTTTCCTTCGTTGCACATGACCTAACATCTTACTCGCATAGATTTTATTTATTCTATTGTTGTTTGGCTGTTAATTAGATTTTTGAGTTCGAAATTTATCCGTTATTCGTATGGGGCCGTATATGGTTCTTAGCACCCTTCTCTCTAGTCGTAGAAGCTTTTGCTCTTGTTTCTGGGTGATCGTCCAGCACTCACAGGCATATGTTATTACAGGCCTCACTAGTGCTTTATAAAGTTTCAATTTCGCTATTATTGGTAAAATTCTGGACTTGAGTAGGGATTTAAGGCCTGGTATGGTTATGTTTCCCTGACAGATCCTATTCCCCGCCGTCATATCGTTGTTATTGTCTATGATGGACCCTGCTGCATTGTTATTCTTTAATCTGCTTCTACTACTATACTGTTTGTATAGGCTCCCGTTCATCTATGGCCATCCTACTTGGTTAGTTTAGGATGTTTTCAAAGTATTGCGCCCATATTTGTAGGATCTTCCTTTGATCCATACATAGCCCCGCTTTCGAACGTACTGCTGTTGACATAGGTTCACAGGGTTCGCGTGTCTGATTCACTTAAAAAAAAAAGTTCTAGCCCCGTTCTGTTGATTATCCGTAGCTATTTTATCTGTTTTTTTCTCTGAGGTCTTTGCGCTTCTTCTCTCTGCATACTCTTCCCGCTGTTTTTCCTGCTTGATGAAAGTCTTCCTCCTTCGCTCTTGTTTTCCGCTGTAGGTAAATTTCTCTTTTCCGTTTCCTTTCCTTGCATGCTTCTTCGCACTCTTCATCGTACCATGGTTTATTTCTTGTGGGTACAATAAACCCTATCGATGTTTCCGCTGCTTTTTTTATGCTAACTCTTATCCTTTTCCATTTGTCGTCTATATCTAAGCCATCCGTGTTTTTTTTCTAAGAGCTTGTCCAGTTTACTTAGTTAAATCTGCCCTATTGCATTTTTCTTTAGTCGCGCAACGTTAAGCTTTCTATTTCGTGCGGGATGCCCTTTGGTGATGTTGGACAATCGCCATCTCAATTTCGCCCTTACTAGGTAATGCTTCGACCCTATTTCTGCTCCTCTATAGCTTCTTATGTCCATTATTGATGTGTCTTACCGATATAAGTTTATGATTGATCTGGTTAGTCGTTCTTGCAGCATTCATTCGCAGCATTGTAATCCTGTCATCTATTGGTAGAAAATCAATTATGTGTTGTCGGTGTTTTTTCTTTATTAAAAAGCCTGTGCCATACTCATGCCTCGTAGGGTGTTGTATCCATTATTCCCTTACCGGGCCATCTAGCTTCCTGTACTGCCATTATGTCGATGTTGCTCTTTGCCATTTCGTTTCTTAATTCTTGGAATGCCCCAGGTCTACGTAGAGTTCTTACATTCCATGTGCCGAAAGTCAGTTCCTTGCCCTTTATTCGTTGCGATGGTCGTTGCCGCTTTATCCAGTCCGATATCCGAGGCAATTGACATTTAGCATCTGATCCTCTGGGGTGTGATCCTTAGGGTATGAGGCATACCTGGTTTATCTTTAGGTGATTTTTTTCCCTTAACTAGAGATTAGGTTTTCTGGGTTAGCTCTTGGGTTCTAAAGTAGCTACGGGCACTTCTCCGTTATTTGTTAGGATACACTTAATGGCGTTGGTGTTCCCTACCGAGCCCAAACAAATTTCTTTACTTGTGGATGATGATGATTCTATGGATACATTGTAAACAAACAACAAACGAGGTTGTGCGCAACGCGTACTCATTGCGCACCAAGCCCGCGTTTATTCACAACATTTACAAGAAATTTAGCCTACAAAAAGCTTTCTTTTTATTTAGATCGGCATCTTAAGCTTATCAGGGAAACATTACTTCTAGCTCTGTAGGGGATTGTGCCAGTTTTATCACTATGTATATATTTTGGTGGTCACTCAGGTTTTCTTCTTCTCACGTACCACTTCCAGCCAAATCTGCTAAAAGGTTTTCCCTGCCATCCTCTATTGGTGAACTTTATACTGCTGATTAAGCACTGAAAATTCACCCACTAGGGTTCACCACCTTTTTGTTTCTGTTTATTGTAAAGTATATTCTTAGGCCGGTTCAGTTACCTCCTTTCTCTTACTGCTAGTATAAGCCTGATATATACAGGACATTTTAATGTCCCCATCTTGTTTTTTCTTTGAACACCTATTATGTGGTCTTGTTTTAAATTCTTTCAGTTTGTGTCCATATTTGCCACACTTAAGATACGTTTTACGCTTCATTTTTGTTACTTAACAAAAGCCTTTTTAGTAAGGTTATAAAACTTTTAGGTTTCCACAACCTCTCCACTATCCTTTAGTTTATTTTCCAGTGCGCTGAGGATCTTATGCTCGGTCACTTCCTCATTTACATTTTTCAATAGTTTTAAATAAATCTGACGTTTTGACCTTGATTATGCCTTTAAATTTCTATTGTTTGCACTAGCAGCTAGCTTCAATATTTCATAGCTATGCCATCTTTGATTCTGCCAATCTTCTGGTCCTTGTTACAAGTATCCTGAAGATCTATCGTCTGCTTTATTTCCAGACTTGTGTTATCACACGAGTTCTCCTCTCGTGGATTAACTTATGTTATTTCCATACTTGTTTTTCTGCATCCTTTAACTCTTTTTTTCCTTAGCCTAGATTTGAAGCTCGTTCGCTTCCCTTCCGTATTTTGGTCTTACGGTCTGTTTTTTTTTATCTAGTGCTTGGCGGTAGAGCAATAATATTAGGTTCAGAAAGACCTAGGTTTGATAACCGAGCATTTTTTTCCATTATTTTTACCGCTGCCCCGCAGGTGAAAATTACTTATCAGTACATTTGCCTCTTTCTCGTTTCAGTACTACAGATTCCGGGTTCAAACGCAGCGTAATTTTTTGCCATTAGAAAAATTAAATACTTTAAAGTGCGAGAAGACTTTTTAGAATCTAGAGTAATAAGCAAGTACAGTCGAACTTCCCTATGTCGAATCATCATGGTTCACTAAAAAAACAGATATAGAAAATTCGAGTAACAGAAATAACTACAAAATGCGATCCGAATGCAAAAATTTGCGATAAAAATCGAGATATAGAAAAATTTGATTTATAGAAGTTCGAGTAAAGGAAGTGCGACTGTAATAATTTTCGATAAAATTCTAACAAATACAGTAACTAACTAAAATCTAAAGTCTAATCCTTAAGTATATTTCTAAAATGAAATGTAGATAACCGGTTGATTAAAAGTTGTTCAAGTTGTGAGGTAGTTATAAAGTAAACTATAATTGAAGGAGTAAGATCTTGATGAAATAAATAAATATAAAGCAAGAATTATTGAAAGGTAGTTGAAATGAAGAGGTCGATAAAGTAGCGATTAGTCTCGGTCGTTATTGTATTTCACACATATCGATGGCTACCTCGTTACACAGCGCGAGCGAGACCCATAGACCCATAATAATTAGCATATGCAGACTGGATAATCGAGTCATCAATTACTTAGTAACGATCTTTCCCGGAGACAGAACACATCGGCCAGGACACTTATCTCATCCCGTCGGGCCGTGCATGACACATATTTCATGGTTAGATGATCCCGAGCTCTGTAGACTTCGTGTAGAAGATTCGCACTCCGTGTTCGAGTGGGAAATAAAATAGATTTGTCGCCGTGCGGAATGAGTTCTGCTGTTTGTATGTTTGTAAGTCGTAAATTAAGACGACGGCGGCCAGCGTGCGCCACCACTGGAATTATCATAATCGCTCGCGCGCATTTATTAAATTCATACACGGCACATGCACCCAAAAATCATAAATTACATGCATCTACAGGGTGTTAAAAAATCAACTATTTTTCATCCCAATTCGTTGTTGATTTACCTTTTTGAGTGGGTGCTCATGCGGGTGTAAGTCCTGCGTGGGCGAGCCACAATTACTTTTTATATTTATTTTTTCAACACTTGAGCATTTTAGGGTGTGCTCGTCGCGCTCTCATCTTCACCATCGCCATATAACTCTTAACAATGACTTCATGAAATCTCTCAATGCCTAATCGCGATCATCTCCTCGTGATTTAATTCAAAATCCTTGAGAATCGCATCCAGATTGATTGCTAATTAACGTTAGCTACGATACTGACCTCCTGATTTATCCACCTCCTGATAATAAATAGATAAAGCGCAGCGCGAGCACATTGCGAAACATGCTCGCAAGGCCGGACGAGAATAGAAATTATTCAATTAAGACAGAACCTTTCAATTAACCCACAAGCACTACGTATAGAAAAAATTAAACCTCGAGGACATGTCCAGAAAATGTCTTTTAAATCACTCACCTAACACGATGATTTTAAAATTTATAATTTAAATCATTTTCAAAAGACTTATTCTAATTGAGATTTAAAATTTGAAGGTAATGCCTTTTTCAGAATTTAAAAATTTGATTTTGTTGGCGAGATAATGTAAATTTATTTTTATCGCAGTGTGCCATGATTTTTTAGTTTTTTCGTTATAAATCCCTTATTATTAAAACTAGAATCTTGTGGTTTTTAATACTATGTACAAAATTTTAAGCTTAATTCCAGAATGATGTTTTTTTTAACATTTTCTAAGAAAAATTCTAATCCCATGATTTTATTTAATTTTGTAAAATAATCAATTTTTATTAATTGATTATCAGAAACCTTACATAAAGTTTATTTCATATGTGAAACATCGTAATTACTTTTCGTGATATAAAAAATTCAATTTCATCCTAGTGTGCCACGATTTTTTCGTTTATTACTTAAAACTTTCATAATTTTTGATTTAGAGACGTCTGGTTCTCAACATTTTTTACAAAATTTCAGGGCTATTTCCACGATGTCAAAAATTTTCACTTTCATACTTTAT
Source organism: Gymnusa sp. GC000175 (assembly GCA_030264735.1). Taxonomy (NCBI): domain Eukaryota; kingdom Metazoa; phylum Arthropoda; class Insecta; order Coleoptera; family Staphylinidae; genus Gymnusa; species Gymnusa sp. GC000175. The sequence continues at coordinate 17,020 of JARJDX010002368.1, forward strand.
CAGGCGTTTTTTTTATTTTTTTTTTTAAACTCAAACAGAAACTTTTAAAAAAATTAATTTTAGGTGTAAAGTATTGTAATTATTTTCTTGATATAAAAAATTCAATTTTATCGCCTAATTTCCCGACGCCAAATATTTTCACTTTCATACTTTATCAGTCGCTTTTTTTTATTTTTTATTTTTTTTTTTTATTTAAACAGAAACCTTTTATAAAATTAATTTTGGGTGTAAAATATTCTAATAATTTTCTTGATATAAAAAATTCAGTTTTATCGCAGTGTGCTAAGACATTTTCGTTTTACTTTCATTTACAAAGTAAATTAAAGTATAGTAATCGCGACAATTTTCAAAATCGAGATTTTTGCGGAAATATCCGTTTTCGACCTTCCTCATTCAGAAAAAGTTGATTTC
>JARJDX010002381.1:0-18878 GCA_030264735.1 Gymnusa sp. GC000175
TAAATTATGATTTTCTTATATTGGGTTGGTTGAAGTATGGAATTTGTGTTGTGTATGTTGTTTGTGTCAGTGTGGTAATGAATGTGGGATTGTTTTGAGAAATGTGGTGATAATAAAATTGGAAAATGAGTGAATAACGGGGAATAACAGTAATTAGTCAGAAATACAAACTTGACATTATGAACCCAGACACTTAGAAGTGTGAATAAAAATGTTATAAATTGCTTTATATGCGCAACACACGTTTAGGTGTAACTTATCTGGTATGGCTGACATTTTTGTTTGCATAGAAGTACATTAGCGTGTTCCAGTCTGTGTAAAAATATCAAACATGTGTGTAAGGTGTGATCTTTATGCTTTCTGGATAACTATGATTAATACTGCTATACCTGATAGCAAACATTAATGAATTATGTATGTGTCGGCTTAGCGCGCATCTTCGTTATTCGTCTCTGGATGAATGAAACTTGCAAGAATTAAAGAACATCTTGTCTTGATTAAATAAATGTCAGAAACTTGTTTTAGCACAAAATATATACCTCAGATTTATGTATTACTTAACCACTTTAGACAGTTAAATATTAAAATATTTTGATTTTATACATTACTCGCGTAGTTTGTGTATAAGCGCATATGGAGCTTTAACCGCTTTAGGGAATTTCTACTATTTCCAATAAAAATCAAGACTCGTATAATTTATTATTTCGTGTTATTAGTATACTTTCCGAATGATTTATTAACGATTCATACAGATACTCCTTTCTTACTTAAATAACGCACTTTCTTAAATCACAAATGGAAGATCAGAACACCGCGAAATCTCCGATTGTTGACTTAGCAATTAAAGTAGGAGTAAACCACGTTTACATAAACATATTTAAATTACGTGACACATTTAATAATTATTATACATTTAGAGCTAATTGTAAAGCACTTTACTTATGTCAACAATATATTGACCAATATTATTTTAGTAATAATTCATGCAGCTACCAGTTCTAGATATTCAGTTCCGTCATCCAGTAAATAAACTCAAAACTCCACTTATATCTTCTTAAATAAACATTTAAGCATGCTGCATATAAATGCCACATACTAATTTCTAATCGTGCATTTAAGATAAGATGAAATAACCTGTCGATCATTTTGTTGTAAAAAATACGCGCGCGCGTCAAACAAAGCTTCCTTATTGCGTTAAAAACATAAACAATATTTTTACTATAAATCTTGTTTGCATACACATTCATCGCGATTTATAGAATAAAAAATGGGAATACAATAAAGCAAATCGTTAAATTCCATAAGGAGCTGTCATCCTAGCGGTACTTGTAGCAATAGCAATTTCTATATGAAGCAGTCATTGTGCATCCTTGCATCCCACTTGCACCTGCACATGTAACCATTGACATCGTGATGTAATAAGGAAACCGCGACACAATGCATAAACAATCTCTCTTAAAGCAACTAACACCTTTCTAATAACAAGTGCCGCTCTTTTTACATGCTTCTGTAATGACTTGTTTTATAATTGACGTCGACGTGAAAATTGTTTAGGTCTATACACATTTAATGCTTGCGCATTGCTTGTATTAGCATTTTTTAGGGTCGAAGGTCAATTATGCATTTTCCTTGAAAAATTAAATACCACAACGATTATCTTAAAATATTTTAAGATGAAACAATAATCTTTGAATAAAACATATATTATCATTAGAGTAAAAAAACACAATTCCTCTTTTAACCATCTTCAGTAAATATATATCCAAATGAAGAATTACTACAATATAACAAACTAACAAAATACTTATGCTACTTGGGCATAACATTAGTTTTGAAAGATAGCAACGACTAAAATGTGGTAATGTGGTCTTTTTCAGTAGCCTTTATTATGCCGCTACTGGCGTGTAACCTCTTCTCTGAAAGTAATGCAGTCTTCATTTCAATAATTCTCTTTGAATGTGTAAACATATATGACCCAAAAAAGTTTCAACAGCGGTTCTTTCAAAAGATTACTAAATAAATATCCATCTAAAGAAGCCATAGATTGTCAGCAGAGACGCTATAACTTTTCAGCACAAGCTACCAAGTGCGGGCCATATTATATAAATTTACATACTCTTCCTAAAAATAAAATAGAAACCCTGGCTAAAACCAACAGAGTATTTAGCCTAGAAACTCTGACTACAACCAATAGAGACCACATCGCTGGTAGTGACCAGCAAGTCCGCGGTAAAAATATAAAATCGATATTTCAATTAGGTTGACGTTGGCACTATGTCTCCGCAACTTCATTTTGTTGTAAAATGTATGTTGGCAATAACTACGATAGTGATATCCGTTACTTTTGAATGTTACATACCCCATTTCATTATTTGTCAGCTATATTTTAATTTACAAACTAAACTACTAGAGGTACTGGGTCATAGCAAGAGCACCTGCTGAAAGAAGACTGAAAGAAGACTCCTCAGCCTGCAAGCAGGATATGGGTGATCACCTACTCAAAAACAGCTACGGTAGACTAAGAAAACACATACATGCAGTTGAAATGGTAAAAATGGAATATGTGCTAACCACCTGCCCTGCTCTCGATTACCTTAGAGATTCCGTGTTGGGGAAATTAAGCATAAAGCATACTTCATCCAGTCCTTTGCTGTCCGTCGTCCACCACCTCTGCTGTTCTTCGTCCATACCTGTGTTGGCTGGATGAATGACGGAATAAAGAGCGCGGGGAGCAGCACTTCCTACTGAGGGGACACAAAGGGCCTAGTGAGGCCTAAGTGCTCTGGCCAGAAGGTCATACTTAAAAAATTTCAGAATCCACAGAACAGATCACTAAATAGTTATTAAGCATTGATTTGGTTATTGAAATTTCATTATTTAGAAAAATTTTAGACTTTAATATAAATAAGCCTAAGATTAATTGTTGTTAAATCCTTGTTCTGCAATAATACATTTCTTTCCTTGTTCAATATTAAATTAATTTTGGTAAAAGAAAATAAATTTTTTTTTGTAATATCAAAAAATTTCTTCTTTTTTCATTTTACAAAAAGTACGCAATGATCTTGTGGTTGGAAGGATTAGCCGTGTCCACAAAAAATGCCTGGTGATCATATCCACAAACATTTTCTCCTGGGGCCGGTACTAGGGACGCCACGAGGATATCCCCTTTTTACACTTTAAGTCTTCGTAGTACTACAATTTTGTAAGTTTTTGTATACTTCATGGTAAATTATGCAACAAGTTTTATAAACGCCAGTTTGGTCACGAGGTTTATGTTAATCACGAGCGACGCGTAGCGAAGCGAGTGTTTAATAGACGACTGTCTGGACAAGTTTATAAAACTTGTTACATAGAATACTTTTACTAATAAAAAAAATGTTAATTTTAATGTAACGAACTTAATGCGAAACTGACAAACGTCAAAACTACCAACTTGATTAAGGGCTAGCTATGTCAAAAAATAATACAAGCCGTGTTTAATAACACTTCAAGCGTTTTTAATGTGGCGTAAACACCCGAATAAGTACCAAACCGTTTTTAATAAGTAGTCGTATCTAAACTAAAGCTTCGCAAATTATATGTCAGTGCAAAATGTGACATTTTAAAGACGGGAGTAGAAAAAAATATTTAAAGCAACATTCTAATTTTTAGAAAATATATGCCAAGCATTATCCACTTGCTTTAACAAAAAATAGAATTTTAATTTATTTTTAACATGTTATTTAAAAATTAAAAAAAATATATTTAAATTATAATTAAAGAAATGTTTAATTAACTTTTAAATGAACCAATTAAATTAATTTTAATTGCTTTTAAACCTTGTGCAATAGAAATTACATATTGTTTTAATTTTTAGGTAATTAATCTTCCTTAAATCATTTTTATTTCCACTTATAAAGGTTAATTATGATGCTATAAGGCACGAGCTTTCATTTAGTGCAATTATTATTCAAGTAAGTATGTGCTGCTATGATTATGGTTTTGTTTTCTCTTGCAGGTAACTTATTGGTGAAACTTATTGGTACTTCATCCAGCCTGCGGTGGTTTTCCGCTACCATACATTAGGAAGGAAGAGAAAACGTTAAAATACGTTAAAAGCAAAAAACACGTTTTTAATTTTTTTGTACTTACTAGTGACAATTTTTAAAAATGACACAAATTAAAAAGTCATCAACGGTCCATAAAAGTGTTCTGTATGAAAGAGATATCGTGTTTAGGATGTGAAATATTTTTTTGCATCGAGTTATATTTTTTGTGGCGGATAAAGTATCGAGAGCAATAGTTAATGTGGGCTTAGATTAGAGTGCACGCTACCGGCCATTTCCCACGATCACATATACGAATGTCCCACTGGGTGCCTATTACTTACTAGGTCCGTATATGCCATATATAACTTAAGTATGAGTACCGCACATCTTCCACACTTTCACCCGCTGACCTGGTGGCACTCCCACGATTATAGCACCTGTATATCGAAATTCGAGGTGTTTCATAAGTTCTAGATGCTTCATATTGTTTATGATCCTACTCCGCGTATGGACATTCTCGCTACCCAAAAAATATTATAATAAATAACTACATCATCTACTATATTAATCTTCAAAAATATTCAATTTCTCATCTTTGATTCCAATCATTTTTTTTTTGAAATTTTATTTACATAAATTTTAATAATATTTCTATTTGTAAATTTCCCAATTGAAAAATACACAATCGAATCCTTTCTGTTGTGACACAAGTCATTTGTTTATCATCTAATCATTTTAATTAAAATATAATTTTCTTCTAATTTAAAATATTAAACTTTATTTTATAATATTAATAACTATAATAATAAAATAATAAGAAAAAAAATAATTTATTCAAACACTTTTTCTTCAAGTGCCATACTCGTTACTGAGTGTAGACGGCAACCCGCTTACTTTTGTGTTTCACGTTTTTACCAAATTATAAAACTAAAGCAAAATATTTACATATTTTTAAACCACTAAATTTGGAAATGTGGTTTAAGGGCATTTAACCTCGGTGGAAACTAGTTAATAAGACGCTAGGCACGGCAGTGCTGTTAGAAGTCTCAGGGGCCTAGATGCGGATGGTGATTTCGAATCAAAAGAATATTAAAACAGGGTGTATCCAAAGTTGGAATACAGACGTCTTTAAAGACCACACAAAAAAAAGGTAATTCCAGACAACTCTAAGCGCAATGCTAGCAACTTCTGAACAACAAAAGACATTGGAAGTAATACTCTGCACACAAGGAACAATGGGGAAAAACAAAATCCATAAAAAGACTGGTTTGACATTGAGTGTGAAGAAAAAATATGGGCAAAACATGTAACGAACAAAAAACGTGCAAGGAAAAAGTCATGTAAGAACTAAGACAAGCAACAAAAACAATCGTACTAGAAAATTCTTATAAGAAGTATAACGGATCAAAAGTGGTTTTAAACCTAAAACTGGTACTTTTCTTAAGAACAACGAAGGAACTCCAGTTACGAATGAAGACAAGGTGATCGAAACCTGGAGGAAATATTCTGATCAACAACCAAACATACCGGTAGAAGACGAAAAATGCGACCATCTACCACTCAACGGAACCCTTCTTAAAATAACCAACAAATAACATAGTTGAAACAGCCATTAGATTAGGACATGGCGGTGAGAGCCTTTTACACTCTCACCGTCTCCACTGTGATACTAGTTTTAAAATTTTAATTTAGTTTTCTGTGTTTTTTGATGGCGAGGAGCTTTTACACCCCCGCCGTATCTGTGATATTTTATTCATTTATTTATTTATTTATTTATTTGTTTATTTATTTTTTTGATAACTTTGCGGCTACTGTGAACTTGTTTATATATTTTGTTATATTTTTGTTTGTGCTGTTATGCAAATTTTTTTGCATGGTTCTTCCAACCATAATTTTTCTGTCTTATACGGCCAATAGCCGAAGCAGCTGACGCCGCCAAATAAAAAAAAGAACAACAAAGCACCAGTATTACTATACCAGCGGAGTATGTTAAGAATGAAGGAAAAGCCCTCCTAGAGCATGTTCATTTTTTTATTCTCCAAATGGGAAGGATAAGAAAATGCCATCTAGCTGGAAGGAAAGTAAAATAGTCCCTCTGAATTAAAAAGGGAAAAATGGATCTGTGCCAATTATCGTGGAATTTCCCTCATTAATACAGGTTACAAGGTACTTTCACTGTTATTACTAGAAAAATTAAACCCCGACGTATAACCTAAAATAGGAGATTACCAATGTGGCTTTAGAAATAGTTATTCCACTATAGACTAAATTTTCACAATTCGGCAGATGATGGAGAAATGTTGGGAACACAATAAAACATTAGATCAACTACAACTAAAACATTAGATCAACTACAACGTATGATAGCGTTTTAAGAGTGGAATTATAAAATTCGCAGTAAAAATAGGACGAAACTTTTTAAATTTTTTGCCATCAATTATGGTTTAAAGCAGATGCGCTCTTACTACTTTTTTTAATTATAGACATGAAAAAGATTATACGAGCAGTCTACCTTTCAGAAACCAAGGCCCTCGACTTATATTGGCTTTTGCAGACGATAATGATATTGTAAGTGACACATAAGTGTCAAGAAGGAGCTTTTTAAGTTGCAAACGTGGCATGTTGATCTCAAAATTAACACAGCTAAAACAAAGTGTATGGATGAGTATAATTTTGAAAGGGTACATGAATTTAAGTATTTGGGGAAGAGAGCAGAGTAGCCGAGCGGTAAAACGCTGAACTGGTACGCTAGAGGTCCCGGCTTCAAATCCGGCACAATTTACAACTCTGGATTTAAAATTTCTCTCTGTTTTTGTGTGGTTCGGAAGTTACGTTAATAGCCGTAGGTCCTGTCTGTGACGTAACACCTGCCCTTTTACTCATATTAAAGAGTAAAAATTGGGCTAAAAGTAGATTCTGTCTAAACACGAAAGCGAGAGCTCTCGCTTAAAAACGGGCCCATACAAACATAACGTCAGATAAGAATATGACGCAAGAAATAAATTCAGAAGTGCACTGCAGAAAGTGATGAAGTCTAAATATATCTGTTAAATAAAAATTTACCACGCAACCATAGGACCAATCATGACATTTGCCTGTGGAGCATGGACTCTAACCAAGCAAAACGAAAACAGACTAAGAATCGCAGAGGAAGGTACCCTGAGAGCAAAGGAGATTGCACTTGGAGTATTTATAGATATAGAAGGGGCGTTTATTAATACCAGTCTAAAACATATTGAAAAAAATTTGAGAGCAGGGGTATCCACGTGAGTAGGTAGGGCATATGCTTAAACATAGCGTATGCATCAGCCTAAGATGTGACCATTGGGATTAAAATTGCCCGAGGCAACTCCCCACAGAGGGGAGTTCTCTCACCAGTACTGTGGTACCTGGTAGAAGATCATCGCCTTTGGGAACCACCTCAGCGTAAAAGCAATCGGATAAAGCAATAATTGTAAGCGTAAACTTCTAGACCACCGTTTTAGAGTTGATGCATCGCGTACTAACATGAAAAAGTGGTGCGGCAAGAAAGATTTATCGGTAAACCCCCTCAAAACAACTCTGGTCGCATTTACCCGTGTAAGGAACATCTCGAATGCAAAGAAGCTATACATCTATGATGCACAGCCCATCTGATAAAATAGGTCAAGTATCTGGACAGGACTCTGACCTTCAAACGGGTCGCATTCACCCGTAAAAGAAATTTCTCGGATGTAAAGAATCTAAACATCTATGATACACAGCCTAGATGATAGAAGAGGTCAAGTACCTGGGCGTTACACTGGACATGACTTTGACCTTCAAACATCACATCGAAAATGTGCAAAACGAAGCCAGACGGGCTGTTCCCGTCCCCTTATCACGTACGCCTTGCTCGTCTAATGGCATAAGGCACAGACAAAGACAGGGCAGAAAGTACTAAGCAAAAGCATGGCCGTCTAGGAATAACTGGAGTAATGTTATCATCACTAATAGCTTACCATCTCTACACTTGTTGGTAACGGTGGAGACAAAATAAAAGATATGTTTACGAACTATTTGAAATTTTGTTTCCAGAGAATAGTGTACTACACAGATGCCTCCAATCACAAAACACAAAGTAGGCTACCCAGTATATGGCGATGACAGAGCATGCTACATAATAAGTGCTAACCTAGGCTCCAATTCGACAGTTATTCGCAATTATGATGGCTGCACATACAATGATGAAGAGGAACTACAACAGTAAAATAATCCTTATCGTTACTGTTTGTAAAGCGGCTCTAAGCAATTTTAGGTTAAAAACGATTGTAAAAGGGCTCTCAATCACTAGCAACGCGGAACAAATTAAATCTAATCTCGGCTCCTGCGCATTCCAACATTGGAATTACGGATAACTAGCCTGCCAAGAAAGTCAGAAAGAAAACGTCCATTGGACCTGAACCAGCCATCGGCCTCTCGAAAAAATGGCTTGAAACACCGGGACAACTTTAAGCTAAGAAGTTTTTAGGGGACCAACCATTCCATAAATCTGCAGAACTACTGAGACTTAGTATAACACACATCAGAGAAAAGCAGGCTTTATCACAGAACACTGTCAGCTGAATAACCTCCACAATATGGAACTAAAACATGAACCAACGTGTAGGGGATGCTGGGAGGACCACGAAACGCCTTTCTAGAAAATACAAGAATGCTTTTATTTAATTATCGCAAAACTTTAAAAATTTACATTTACACTATGTTTATGTTCAATTAGAAACTTATATACAAATATTACAACTAAGTTTTTTATATACAAATATATTTTTGGCAGGTATAGGATGTATTCTAAAGGTAATTTTTGATTTATTTAAGGATAATTTCTTGATTAAAAAGAATTTTACTTTAACATATAAAACACCTTACACCTAGTGTCACATATTCGTAAGATATTTGATTACACTTTACAATCTATCAAACAATATTTATAGAGCTGTAATAAAAATAGCAATAATCAAGGTTTTACAACAATTAATTGCTTAGGCGAGCCTTAACTACCGCTTGAATTATGCAAATTATCAAATTTTCCAAAGTACTACTTATTTTATAGTGAACGCATCAGTAATACTTTCCCTATAATAAACGGTATGTTGTGGTGGAGGTAAAATATGTCATAAAATATCGTATATCAACGTTTTATGTATAAAAAAAGTATAATTAGTTTAATGTGGTATTAATTATGAATTATATAAATGTGTGTCGAGAGTAATAAATTAATAAAAAATAATAAAATGCTAATTAACGGATTCCAACAAATGTATAAAAAAGAATAATCAAAAATAAATAAAAAGCTATAAAAATACCACCAATATAGGAAACACATTTTATGGATTCTAAATCACAATTAACCTCTGACCCTTCTAGGTTGTTATTATTTATTAAAACCTATCAGATAAAATCCTGGTGGACATCATAACTTCAAGTATTTTAAAACATCCAGCGCATTTTTGTTTGGTACGCGTGGGCGTATTAATCATCAAAAGACATTTTCTCGATCCGATAAGAAGCAAAATAGACAATAAAAATCGATTTAACATTTGAAATTCAAGCCGCAGCTATGTTACTCGGTGCTAAATTATTCTTTTTCTTTTAAAAATCGTCGCCGAGATCCGGATCGTTTTGTTTATGGTTCCAGTATGTTTAGACATGAGCGCTTTTATTTTATTGTATGTTTTATCTATTAATGCTTAGAATATGTGTGTGGTCTACACTGGCGGCGAATGTTAAAAAAATTACAACACCTAATACAATTCTGTAATTGTTTTTAGTTTCAGTTTAAACATTTTAATGATACGACAAAAAACTGTATTTAAAACTAAAACGGGTAGCAAAGAGTACGCTTTAACGAGTCTTGATCAATTAAAAGACTTTTTACAGACGAATAAAGATTGCATTTATTATAAAGTCAAATTTTGCTAAACCAATTCATCGTAAAAGACCAAACATAAATAATAATGGCTTCCACGGCTTACATTCGGGTGATTGAGGTGATTTTTCTTTAATGCAAAATTGCAATTATTTAATAAATTATTCTCACTATACTATACAAAAAGGCCAATTAAATCGGCTACCGTTAACATCCAAAAAATTGCAAATAAACTGTACCAAACCTGATTATTACATGGTCATATATCAACTACTAAAAAGCTTAACGACGACCCCGTTCTTACCAATTAAGATATAAATTACTTATTTTTTAATTAATTAAAAGGTAAAAATTGAGGGCAAACGAACAAATAAAACTCAACGCGGGCGCGTTCTAATTTCAATTAATAAAAAAAGACTTGCGATGGCAAGTGAAATTACCCTTCATTATGCACGTTCACGTAGTAATTTATGTGAAATCCTGGTCCAGGAGCGTCAGATGCGAATGAGTTATAGATAATTTTCAGTAATTATTTCTGGATTTATGTCACAGGTATATGGAACATCTGCGGTTTAGCTGGGCCCTGTCGAGACAACTAACAACTTACATGTGATATACAACCCTTGAATAACAGGACAGTAACATAAAACGAAAATGCATAAGCTCATCCCGGCGGGGTTCCTATAAAAGATTGGAATAGCTGGTCTATGCCATCCTCGCCAGCGATAAAAATTAAAATTCTTCTTGTGCTATGTTACACATATCAGATACCTGTTGTTTAACTGCTATTACTGTTGATTTTTTCAAGCTAAACATAATGCTGTCCCAGCTTTTATTCTTCAATCATAAAACGTCCGTCTGGACGGATCCCAGTCACTTCAATTTGAAAGACATTATAAATTACGGTTTATTTTCTTTGATTTATTGTTAAATTAAAATTTTATTAGCGCAGTATAAACCGTCTAATTTAAAATGAATGCGTAACAGTTTAACCGAAAAAATAATTAAACAAAATCTGAGTATTACAAAAATATAACATCTTGACCATTCTTATAATTTTTTGGCAAATTATTATTTAAATTTATGCGCATATATAATTAATAAAATATAATATGTGGAAAGATATATCTTTGCACAATTGATATGAATGCATATAAAATAATATTACGTTAATAAAAATCAAATAAATGACAATAAATAAATAGTTTTAGTATAATTTTATAAGATTAGACAAGTTAAGCATGTCGTAAACAAGTTCTTAATCCGCATAGATAGACTTCCTGCTATTTTTTAACCTAATATAAGGCAGACGCTCATCGGGTTTTCCATATCTAACGCTGCCATATTTCACAAAACAGTTATATCTTTGGACTTGTAAATTTAGTGACCACCAACCTGTATAGGAGCAACTTTGACATAATAATGTTTATTAATCTTTGTCGCATACCGAACTGACCGAGCGGGAATGCCAAAGCACGTGCACTTTGTAGTGATTTACTGAGAAATTCCTACTGTCCAATACGATCAGACATATTAATCACATTCTATTATTATATTCTTCAATATATTATCACTTCATTGCGTAATCTTGTAATCACAATTGTGCGTCAATTGTAAATACGGATTTTATCCTTTCAGGATCACAGATGCAACCAACGGTATATTTTACACTACTTTAAAAGAAAAAATACCACTATGAATTGTGCACACAACTAAATCAGGAGAGAAATTTCTTTATTTAATAATAAAAATTTTGTAAAATCTATTTACATTTAAAAGAAATGTAGTACAAATATGGATTTTTAAATATATATAAATGTGCAGCAGGAAAAGCAGGAATATGCCTTTTCTGAACAAAGTGTCATATTCTTGATATATATCTTTATTTTTGATCTCCCAAAGCTGGAAAATAACACAGTAGCCACTTTTGTTGACGACACTGTAATTATGGCTGCCAGCAAAAGCAAAAAAATGAAAGTGTGGTCAGCACACGACTTTCATTTACGAATTTAAACCATATCCGATACTTTAAATAGAAACATAACTATATTTTATTAATTATTAGCCAATTAGGTTGGCAGTCTTCTTATTTTATGGCGCTACAGCTACAGCCAGGGCTCAACAAGCCCTGGCTTCTTTTAATTTCTGCCTATATCCATCTCTATCAGCTGCTACCCTCTTCCTGTTGCGTATTTGCATTAGGGGCCTGGCATCTTTGTACACTGCATCCTCCCAACTCTTTCTCAGTCTTCCTATTGCACGTTTTTCTTGCATTCTGCTGTTAGTTGTCTTCCTTGGTAGTCTTTCTTCGCCCATTCTTATAACGTGTCCTGCCCATCGTAGTCTTTGCATCTTGATGATCTCTGATACTTTCGGTTTTTTCAGTTCTTGGTATATCTCCTTCTGTATAGGTTGTTCTCTTGTACTGTACCTAATATTCGTCTCAACACTTTTCTTTCGAAAGTGTCTATCATCATTTCATTCTGCTTTATTAAAGTCCATGTTCCGCCCTCGTAATTCAGGATGGGTTAGATTATTGTTTTGTATATCCTTATCTTTGACTTTCTGTGTACGTATTGTAATTTGAATATGAGTATTAGAGCAAAATATTCTTTATTTGCAGTGATAACGCACCTCTTTATTTCCGTATCATCTTTTCCATAGCTGATAAGATTGATACGATATTACGCGTTCTATATGTTACTCTGTTACTGTTGGTGGGGTGAATACATTTCCTTCCGATTGTGCAACTGCAACTTCATTTTGTTGTAAAATGTATGTTGGAAGTAACTCCGATAGTGACATCCTTCAAGTCACTGGGATCTCCCAATTTTTTTGTTAAAAGCTTAAATATGAATTTCCAGACTGATCTGTTTAGTCGTCTGGGCTGTATAGAAGACATATACACACAGACAGACACCACTTAGAAAAAAACTTTTTCTGAATGAGGGAAAATGGATATTTCCGCAAAAATCTCGAATTAGAAAATTTTCGCGAGATAAATGGAAGTAAAATACCAAAAAATTTCTGGAAGCCACTAATAAAAACTGGGTCAGCTAAATTGATTTCACAATCAAACGAATAGAATATATCTCGGTAACCACGAATGACCATATAATACCACCATTCGCCAAATCCTCCCAACTTTACGTGATACATACATATCAGTTTCGTATTGTTTTGTATAGGTTTTTCGATTCTACAAGGGTAATCCCAGAAGTACCTAACCTAACAAAGAAAACAAAATTTGGGAAAACAAATCTTTATTTCTCTACATAATCTCCTTTTAGATCGATACGCTTTTCCCAGCGATGTTCAATAACTTTGATAACCTGTTTATAGTGAGATTCGTCGAGCTCTTCAAAATAGCTATCAACCTCAGACTCCACCTCTTCATTGTTGGCAATTTTTTTATCACCGAGCCATTTTTTAAGTTTGAAAACAGAAAATAATCCCAAGGGGCTAAATCTGATGAATAGGGTGCGTGAGAAAACAATTCGAACTTTAACTCATTTTGACCATCGCAATAATGCATGTGTGAACTGGTGCATTGTCTTGATGAAACAAAACTTTCTTTTTTGCTAAATGTGGCCGTTTTTTTTTCTTGATATCATTAGTCAAATGCTGCAATAAGTTCTCTTAAAGCAAGCCATTGATTGTTTTTCTTTTCTGGAGATAATCAATGGAAATTATCCCGCATGCATTCCAAAACACTGACGTCATGATCTTGCCTGCAGATGAAGCTGTCTTCGCCTTCTTTTGAGCCAGTTCTCCCCTTTCAGGCTATTGTTTTGTCTGCTCCTTCGTCTGAGGTGTGAAGTTATGGACGCGTGTTTTATCCATGCATATGAAGTAACGTAAAATTTCTGCTTTATTGCTGTGAAACTTCGCCTCAATTGAAACATCCTCACGACGCTCTTTTTGTTCCACCATGGCATCTTGGCGCCCTTCAGTCCCTGTAAGCTCAGATGGTCGGTTCACCTTCTTCTTGCTAGATACCGCTTTGTTGAGCCCTGCATCAGTATTAGGAGTGCTTGGCCCGGATTTCGTTGGTCTGCTTCTCCCGCTGTCCTCAAGGGACGAAAGTCTCCCTTTAAGGGTGGACTTTTGGGAAGAGGAAAGATATTTGCCCACACCAGATCCGATTTCTCCCTTTCGACCGTTCCAGCAAAAGTGACCCTGCCAGGAGCATTGCTTTAGCTGGTATCGCTCTCTAGTTCATCGTAATTACCGAGTCCTCTCACTACGCCAAAGTGTTAATACCCGAAAAAGTACGCACAGCTTTCTTATGTCGAAATATTTAGTCAACATGCGACGTACAGCTCTTTTTAAAATGCCTACCATATCTAATTATGTGCGCACTTTCAATCGACGGCCATTTTGTGAATTTACTTTGCCATTTCTGGCGTGGTCACATTATTTGGTCGACCACTGCTTTGCTATTAGTAGGACTGAGGCCTATCAAATGAAAGTATTGTATCACACAACGATGACCAATTTCTTTCATGTTTACAAATTCACTGAAAGCCTTCACTATTGATGGTTGCCAAACAAATACTAGACAACGTGCGCCGTCATACTTCAAACTTAAGCTTTATACTTTGGTACTTTCTAGCATAGTCATTATTAACTACCGCCATCTATCCGTCAGGCCGTGTACTTCTGTACACTCGTAAATTTCTTACTGTTCAAGTCCAGTCTTTAGCTTGCATAAGGCCTGATATTTTCTACTTCCTCCATTGCAGGATCTGCTATGGCCTATGGCACACATATTTACATTCGATGCAAAAATTCCATAAATTTATAGTGGGTCCCACTAAGTGGGGGTGCCTATTTTATCCCACCTATGGTTTATCGTAGGAACTGCTTGCTTATTGATTTGTTGTAATTGTCTTAGAATACTTATTTCTACTTAAAAAAATTGGGTTGACCACAAATAGCTACTTTCCATCTATCTGTACGCTTATATTTGTTATAGACTGCACCTTTGTTCACACCATTGATGATGGTTAATCACTACTATACCTATAATGCTAGAAACTTTTATTGCATGTGGACCTAGACTTTTATGTGGATTCCGACTCACTAGAGTTTAAGTGTTCCTGACCAGCAAAGAATTTTTTAGTCTGTGGAACCATCATCAAAAAGTTAAATATTATTATTAACAAATAAATTTTAAAATTAGTATTGTAAGCAGAAACCGATTTATCCCTAGTCTAACTGCATTTGAACGAATTAAGCGGATAAATGATAAATGACATAAGAAACGACCAAGCGCATATCACGAATGGATTAAAGTACTAAAGTCGATACAAACTTCGGAAACAAAAGAATATCATTATAAATTATGTGGATTGGATCCCCGTTTCATAGTTTCAATAACAAATAATGTAAAAAATGTCCTATTAATTTTGCGAGAGGATGCTAAAAGCTTTTGCTGATCAATGAGTTTTGAAAAGCAAATATTGATGTTTTGAAAAAATCGCTTAATTACATACTTAATTATATTGTTAAGGCTATCAATGGTATAATTAAAGATTCTAATGCATGTGTAATTCAACGAAAGGGGTATGCTTAAAAAATGTTAGAGTGATCAAGATGGATATGGCAATATTGTTGGGATCCATAATAAAAAATGTAATCGCTGTGTACACAGGTTGGAAAGTTGAGATAGTATAGAGTATAGACCAGTGTTTCCCAACCTTTTTTTACCATGCCCCACCTAATTTTTCTATAATTTTGATGCCTCCCCCCCTATGTAACATATACATATTTCTTTATTCAAAAGTATACTGTAATTGATTTAACTCCAAACCCTTAAGTGCGGCTTTATGAAATGTACACTATTCTTGTTTTTGTACAAATTAAATCCTAGTAGGCGGTTGTTTCTCAAATTTAAGAAATTTTAGACGACCCCTTTTTCGAGTTGCCCCCCTGATCGTCCTTGTTCCTTAGAAAAATTTTAAGATAGCAGATAATTTTTATTAAGACCATTATTATGCACCATAACCATGTAACCAATAGTAATATAAATAAGAACAGATGTCAGAAATTTTACAAAATCTCAGAATATTTGCAAGAAAGTCCTAGCTATAATCAAATGATAACAGGAATGCTACATCCTTAAAATCGAGCCAAAAATTATTAAACGATAGCTGAAGACAAGCAATACACCAGTAACGCCCAGCAACAGAAAGAGAAGCCTTCAGCATTACAGAAAGTATAAGTATATATACCATCACAAAACTATTACAACAACAACAAAATTTGAGAAACAAATGAAGAAAACAAAAATTAGTCTTATTAGCACAGATCGGAGAATATATTGACAAATTGACTACACTTGACTTTACCTGTTAGTGAAAGAAAACTTCCCCCGATAAAAAAATTTTCAATTAAAAGTTCCTCCTATTATCATTTCCAGCAACTTAATTTGTATACATTTTTGATACATTGTCGGTTAAATGTCAGGTCGGTTAAATGTCCCGGCGACTAAATGTCCTACGGTCAAATAGCCGGCGACCAAATGTACGTCGGACAAATGATGACGGTCAAATGTACTAGAATCGTCAATATCAATATATCAAATTGATATTAGGCAAAAATCTTTCCTAAAAGGTTTTGTCTATTATAAGATTTTCGGGTATGTGTTTAATCGTGTAAACGCTGTTTAGCACCTTTTACTGAAGCATTTGCAGGGCCGCCCTTATCATTTGCGGGTTCTGGGGCAAAACTTTCGTTAGGAGACCCTTCTATATACAGTGTACGGCATTTTACCTGATCAAGTAAAATATCTCAAAAAAAAGACATAGTATGACAAAATGTTTTAAACAAAACTTTGAGAATTTAGAAAGAGACATTTAATTCTGTGAAGATTTATTGCTCCCATTCCTACAAAGGGGGAAACTTTAATATTTTAAATGGAATCCTCAATTTCGGATTTTACGATAAAATATCCATAACTTTTACTTAAAATTCTCAGTACTAAATTATTGCAAAATTTGTTATTTTCTGCAATTACAGCGTCACTTACGTTGATTACAAAAAATCAATTTGCAAGCATTAGAAATAAAATTATTATAAACTTTTGGATATTTAAGATAACAAATAATAATAATTTAACAACAATTAATTTGATCATTTAGGAGGTGTAAATTTATGTTAATATAATCGTTGTCAGCTGTCAATTTAAAATATTTTGGAAGTTAACTGCAATTTTTGAATAATTAAAACTTTGCAGAGTTGTTGCGATAATTTGTTGCTAGGAATAATTTTTTAGATGGGCATACTTTTAGGTAGGTTAATTGTTACATTTTGGCTTTAAAAAGATTGATATTTTAACATTAAGAAAGACATAGGGCACATCTATTTGCATAATTAGATTAAGCAATTTTTATTTATTTATTCATTCAAATTTCGTTTTTAACTCTTAAAAATATGTTGCACATTCTTGTCTTGAAGACACTATAAAAGAAGAAAAATGTTTAACGAATTTTTGTGTTTGAAAAAAAATTAATAAATGGTTGTTTCATGTGGATATCGTCCGTGGTTCCAAAATATATGTGTTTTCGTTGTTCGAGATAGCCGGAATATTTCGAAATGTGGTCACAAATTATCGATACGACACAGAACGATCGGGCCGAGTCCAGTCCGTTGTGGTATTTATAGGCATGGCGACTCGCCCGCGACCTCTAACCCTCTCACACCTGGCAGTAATTGATAATATATCGACCACGACCTGTAAATTAGTGTGATTCGCCGAATTTCAAAAGCTCCGTGTCAAATAGAAAGCGGACTTTATTGAATTCAGTTGAATATGCGATGCGCGGGTTTCTGGTGCATTTAAAGTTCCGGATTAAAATTTGCAATTCAAATTTATAATACGACCATGGCCAAATTGCGATTATAAAGTAATGAACGGCCAATAAAAAGTGCGATTTTATTTTGCAAAGAAAGTTTGATGAGGTCAAAAAGAGAGGGCGCTGATGTTACCTAATAACACGTAATGTGCGCAATTTGTTAATATATTTTTCACGCTTTTGCCGATACAATCGCATCTTATAAAATGCCTTAATTTAGTGTCTGTATAATAGCTTATTTTTGAGCTGTAATAATAAAATTGGCAACTTTCTAAACACTTAATAAGTCTAATTTATATATTGTAAAATAATTTGCATAACGTTACGACCACGAGCCATATTTACGCCAATCCTCGCACGATATCGCGCGTATATCCGACCAACAATGTTATCTGTATGGAACGTGTGCATTGTTGCGAGCCTGGGCCAGGTCACAGGTCGCGAGAACTCACTGACCTGCAGCGCCTTGCTTGAACGCGCGCCTTGTACATCTTCCGCAATGAAGATCTCCACTAATTTTCTATTAGGAACAAATTCTCCAAATTTTATTACCACTTATCTTTATTCATGTTACCAATCGATCCATGGGTCCGATAATCAAATTCTTCGAACCACAGCATCCCCGAGGCTCAAAAAAAGATCCCAAAGCACATTAAACAGGTTGAAATTTTTTTTTTGAATTATAATTTGCAGCTCTCTATTTCCGAACATCTAAGAAACCTTTCACGCACGTTCCTTCTGATATTCCGTAATCTAAATACGACTCATATCATCATACAAATGCCTTATTCATTTACAAAAATCACGACTTGCGGAAAAGTGTAAAAGTGATAACTATGTAATTACTTTTGCAAATTTTCCAATATTTACCTCATTATCACATTCTTAAATTGAATTGCACTTAAATGATGAAAATATCAAAACAATTTTTTTTAAGTGAATAATAACCGTAATTTTTATAACAACCAAGTGTTTATACAATATTATTTTCCCTTGTAAACTGACAGAATCACACAAGACTACTCTTTTACTCAAAGATTCAAATTCATATACAAAAATAAATAAATAAAAACAATATAAGTTTTAAAAAAATCTTTATCAGTC
>JARJDX010002393.1:0-30515 GCA_030264735.1 Gymnusa sp. GC000175
TGACACATGTCATAGTTGGTAGTCCATTAGTAGGGTCATTGTGTTAGGGAAAAAAGGCGCAAGCATTTTAATTTTTCTTAATGTATGCTTCTTTTCATTATGTTAAATAGTAATATTTTCTTTATCAACGTTAAAGTTGACTTTTCTGTAGTTTTTATTTATTTATTTACATACAGTCGAACTTCCCTAAGTCAAGTCATCATAGTTTACAAAACAAAATTCGAGATATGGAAAATTCAGGTTACAGGAATATCTACAAAATGCGCAAAAATTTGCAAAAAAAATCGAGATATAGAAAATTCAGGTTACAGAAATAACGACAAAATGCGATCTTTATGCAAAAATTTGCGAAAAAATCGAAATATAGAAAAATTTGACATTTTTCTTTCCTACTTCTTCATCATTCCTTATCTTTTTTCTTCCTCAATTTTTTACTTTTAATGAGAGAGTTATGGCGTTGGTAAAATATTAATTTATGTTATTTAAAAAACCTAACCTAACTTTTAATAAAATTTCCTGATTAATCACTTTGACCGGTAATTATTAATATAAAGCGATTAATTACTTTGACCGTAACAGATGTTCAGGCATCGCTATACCAAAATTTACGCGAATCTACGCACACAATTAACAAATTAGATAAAAAAATATATTGCGCTGATCGAGCACACGAATTTAATTGAATTCGTTGTTGACTGATGAATACAATAATGTATTTAAAAGGTCTCGATTACAATTAGCGAATGTGTACTGACTCTAAATAAATGCAATTGTATAGTTGCGTGCAGCATTTTAACAACATGCATCCGTTCGTTGTGTGTACACAGAAATTCGCTCGTTCATTGTGAATAACCAGTGGACTGATAAATCACAAGCTTATTTTACCTTTTCAATGCGTTCGCGCAAACACAAAGGCACCAAGAAAACAATTTGTTGATTTGTTTTGTTCCNGGTTGGAAACCGCTTTATTAAAAATTCTATAACATGAAAGTGTTTATGATATCAAAGCTTGAAAGTGTGTCTACAAAGTACTAAATTGAACGATATAATTCCATCTTTAAGTCGAAGCAGCAGTTTTAATCCATTATGCACGTATAAGGTATTTGCTGAGAAATATAATATAAGATCCACAGGATTATATCACATATGCCAAGAAAGCTATGGGCTTTAGCGAACGTGATTGTAAAAATTCTCATTTAAATCATGCGAAATGTACGTGTGATTGAAGAATAAAAAAAGAAACGGGAAAGGTTTAAGTACGTGTACATGCAAGTTGAGGATTTTATGGTTCTATTGGTCTGCAGTATCGCAATATTTATGTTGAATGCAATAAAATGTCATGTGTCCGGCTTTGGACGGCAGGTCGTAAATGGACACACTTGTTAAATCTAAGTCTGTATGCCACCCACCTTGAGTATCACCCAGCGTTGACGCTTGGGATTTATTGCTACGTCCCACCCGCTGCTTGTCTTACAATCACAAATTTTTGTTTGTTTTCTATTCTTATCTCCATCCTATTGTTATGTTGGTTAACAAGAAAGGTCGTTTCAATGGTCCAATTTTACTTAACAGCAAAAAAAATTTCCTTAAATGCTTCTCAGAAAACAAGAAAGTTATAGACGGAGAAAAAGTTCTTAAATCAGGAAATAAAATTAAAACAGAAAAAAATATTAAATTAGTAAAAAATTGTTAAAACAGGAAAAATTGTTATAACAGTAAAGAAAATTAACTCAGGAAAATATTGTTTTATCAGTAAAGAATTGGTAAATCAGGAAAAATTGTTAAATAATTAAAAAAAATTTATATCAGGAAAAAATCAGTAAATCAGTTTAATCAGTAAAAAGTTGTTCAATCAGGAAAAAAATGGTAAATCAGCAAAAATGTTAAATAAGTGAAAGAAAAATTTAAATTAGGAAAAAATTATACAATCAGTAGAAAATTGTTAAATCAGGAAAAAAATTGTGGTCAGGAAAAATTTTTAAATCCGGAAAAAATAAATAAAATTATTAAATTAGGAAAAAATTGTTAAATCAAGAAAAGAAAAATTAAAAGGGGAAGATCCCTCAATTCTTTTGTTTCAAAGCGTGTAAATAATTAGGGAAAATAATTTTTTCGCTGTGAAAGTTTATCCCAATGAAAACGCTTGTAAAGCTTGTTTGTAACAAATGCGGCAATCCAGACGTGATTTGATTTAGAGAGAAATCTGAGTTCTAATTAACTATCTCCATCTAGAGCATTATGGCGCCATTTCCCGGAACATTTCCGGAGTTATTTCTAGTGGAAGTGTATATAATTCGAATCGGCTCCGCACCCCTCGAGTTGTCTTCATTGATTTCCCAACATAAGCCCAGTAAATTGCTTTTTCCTCTAGTTTCCCCTTCTAAAACGCCGTTTCTTGTAAATACGGGGTTCTGGAGTTAATTTATGGTCAAGGTGAGGGAGGGAGGATGCTATTACACGGCCTCTTCTGTCTGTTTCAATTAGTTTTCTATATTTTATGGACACATGTAAAAAAAAAGCATCAGCCAGGGGGCTGGTTAACAGTGGGGACCCTTCTGTCAACGGGACGACTTCATGGGGACCCACAATTATAATTAATCGAAGAGGAATATTTGATTTTCTCCTCGCTCACGTCCCGCTGCGAACGAGACGTGTTTTTTAATCACGTGGCCAAGAACATCAAAAACATGTTAAATCAAGTGTCGTTGGAACTTGGGAGGATTATAAACGGTTCGCTAGAAGATCTCCAGCAATAAAATTTCAGACACCTAAGTCTGTAATCAAATACTTTGGCTGCAGTAAAACTTATATCCCATAAAGAAGCGCGTGATAGAGTTATTCAACAATTAAGACGTGGTCCTATCTAAACCCATCTCTTGCCACCTGCAAGCGACCATCGATACATCGCTTATAACTTAATCGTAAATTATATAAGCGCTCCTACTCGATTACAATGTCCGATAACAATACAAATTGTTTTTTAATAATACTTGTCTACAAGACTTATATTATGTGTTTAGTACATGTAGCTAGCACCCATTCGTTGCAATGTTTAGCTTTTTACTTACTTCCCCACTTGCATGCTTGCTCACACCTTTGGAATGTCCTGAACAAAATTTCGAGCGAAATACACTAATAATTCAGGATATTATGTGGGTTGTTGATTATATTTGAAAAGTATATAAATGTAACAAATACGTCGTTTGGGAGGACAGATGTTAGCCGGGGACAATAGCGGTAACGAGGTGGCTCAACAATGTATATCTCGCACCAAAACTGGCACTTGGCCGTTACACCGCATTCAAACCTTTAGGCAAACTCCAACTACTGAGAAGACAATTTAATATTAAATTATTAGATAATAGCTGGGACACACCAACAAAGAAACAAGAAGAACAGTAGAACATGCGACAGAAGTTTAAATAGGGGGCGTTTTATACACTGTGTTTAAAAAAAAAAGAAATATTTTAAAAATCTACTGAAAACTATAAAAATTTTATTAAAAATGTACTTTAAGTTTAAATTTTCTAGTAAGTAGGGTTAAAGACAGTAGAAAATGTGACAGAGGACTGAATAAGTGAACATTTTATACAGGGTGTTCAAAAATTTATGAAACAAAAGAACTTTTATTCCTAAATGTCATGATAACGTTCTTAGAGCATAAAATTTAAATATAAACTAAAAAATGCTGGTAAAAAAATTGGTTCATCGATTAAAAAATATTTTACCCCCCGTATCGTATACCGGTAACTCAATATTCGCGTAGCGTTACCGGTAAAAGCCTAAAAAATTAAAGAGTATATCAGTGCGGATAAAAATTGCACAAATTAAATAATATTTTTGTTATTAGTTTTGAAATAAAAACTCAGCATGTACCGGTAGCTCTATATTTGCTAAAAAAAACTAGAGAGTCACCCATGTGAGGATAAAACACGTACAAATAAAATTAAATGTTTTGATAAGTAGATTTCAAACAAAAGTATTGGTAGCGATAGCTTTATATTCGCCTACTAGTCTCTTACCGGTAACTTAATATTCACCTACCGGTAACTCGATATGCCCGCACCGAAAAACACCTTTTTTCATAATTTTTAACTTATTTTCATAACTTTTAACTTTTTTTTATAACTTTTAACTTTTTTCCATAACTTTTACATTTTTTTCATAACTTTTAACTTTTTTTTCATAAAAGAAGATAAATTGCTGAAGAAATATTTTCCTAATTAAACGTTGTAGAAGTGAATAATGTATTAACAAGAAAGGTAATTCGCCTTAATTCACGTAACTAATGGTTAGCATTCAATAAGATGATCAAACATTGCGGATTTTCATCCAATACACCGCTGCTCCGGTTTCATTACAGCAAAATTTCACGGTAATGATTGTAATAATTTAATTTAATTTAATGCCATTAAAACAACTATGCAATATAATTAAGTGATTGAGTTTGTGCATTCTAAAAACATTAATTGCTTTGTTTATCCGAAGTTCTTTGATGCAGTTTTCTTCACACATCCAACGCTAAAACGCCATATGACAGTGAGTGCATTATAAAAATATTTACGGTGTAAATGTAAGGTGCTGTTAATACAGGGCGTTGTGTAAATGTGTATAGGTACAATTACCTGACAAAAAAAAGCATGCTCTGTTATGGTACGTGTTTTACAAATGTCGCGGTGTTGATGATCACATCGCGTGTTCAACCCAACTGTCGAGCATTGTAAAGTATATCGCGGCATCCGCCCGCCGGCTTTCATCATTATATACCCATCGCTATTTCCAACTTATAAGTTTTTGAAAAGGGAAAAAAAGGAATTTTTTGTTGACACTTTAAGTAAGGTGCCTTGGGGACGTACATACACAACACGTTACTTGTTCTGAAGAAAAGGCCACGCCAAAGGCGCACTCTAAAGAGTGCGCGCGTGTTGTTTTAATTTGAAAAGTTTTCAATAGAGTGGAGCAAAAATGTTTAACCCTAATTTATTTTTTTAATTGTGTCTTTACACAAAAGTATTCTTTTTTATGTGAAATTTTATTTGCGTTCGAGTTTTCCATCATGTTTTAAATCGACAATTTCGATTAAACTTCGAAATTGTCGATTTAAAAAGCAAAAAAGCCAAAAAACAATGGAGGTTTTTCCCTCCACTCAACTCTCTCAAAAACAAAGAAAAAACACACACACATAAACGGACATTATGTCAAAATTTGTCAAATATTTTTTATGGCACCTCAAAACGTCGACATAAAATTTTATGAAAAAGTTGCACGATTACTGTACTTTCCTTCACGGAAAAGTAAAAATTAAAAATTTTATTTAAAATCTGTGCAATCTGTGCACACACTCTAAAACTCTTAAAATTTGGAGAATAACCAGAAATGTTTTTAAATTTCGCTTATAATCAAATTGAAAATGTGCACTTCATTGAAAATTCCTTCAAAATTTGGAGCTAAACTTTAAATCGTAGCAATATTTTGAGCTACACTCAAAATTTTAGCTAAAATTTAAAACCAAATCCTAAATTTTTGCCAAATATGTAGTTCTTTTAAAAAAAGCTATTTATTGATGCTATAATGAAACCTCCCCTTTCTATCCACAAGGGAGTGGCCCTCTTTCCCCCTTGTGGGTGGAAAAGGGGGCAAATTTAAAATTTCAAATAGAAACCCACATTTTTATAGCAAATTCAGATTCTACGGATAAAAATATAAATTTGTTTCTTGAACCATTTTTTTCTAATAATCGTAGATAGCGCGTAATAACAGAAAAACATTTCGCAAGATTTGTTCTTTCTGCGATTACATCGCCACCTACGATGATTGCAAAAAAGTGTTTGAAGTAAATTTTTTTTCGCACAATCCTAATCTGCAATAAAATGTGGAGGTTTTTGTTTTAAAATTTAAAATTTCGCAAAAGTAGAGTTTTTGGTAATTTTTTTTGCACAATCCAAATTTGCAAATAAAATGTGAAAGTTTCTGTTTTAAATAAAAATATTTTGCGGAACCCAAATCTGCAATAAAATGTGGAGATTTCTGTTTTTGAAATTTTAAATTTTTCTCCCATCCCATCAAAGAAGAAACCAACACTTTTTATTGCAAATCGTATTATGCGCAAAAAAATACTTACATTTTACTAGAACCACCTTTTTGTAATCATCGTAGGTGGCGCTGTAATTGCAGCAAAAACGATCATAATCGAAATCTGCAAATAAAATGTGAAAACTTCTGTTTTGAAATTTAAAATTTCGCAAAATTTGCTCTTCCTGCGATTACATCGCCAGCTACGATGATTGCAAAGAAGTGTTTTAAGTAAAATTTTTTTTGCACAATTCAAATCTTCAATAAAATGTTGAGATTTTTGTTTTAAAATTTAAAATTTTTCTTCCCTTCCTTGGGGTGGGGCAACATCTAATTTCAAAGAGTGAACCAACACTTTTTATTGCAGATAGGATTGTGCGCAAAAAATACATGCATTTTACTAGAACCGCTGTAATCATCGTAGGTGGCGCTGTAATTGCAACAAAAACAATCACAATCCATATCTGCAAATAAAATGTGAAAGTTTCTGTTTTGAAATTTAAAATTTCGTAAAATTTGTTCTTCCTGCGATTACATCGCCACCTACGATGATTGCATAGAAGTGTTTTAAGTAAAATGGTTTTTGCACAATCAAAATCTGGAGATTTCTGTTTTAAAAATTTAAAATATTCCTCCCTTCCCTTAAGGTGGGGCAACATCTAATTTTAAAGAGGTAACCAACACTTTTTATTGCAGATTGGATTGTGCGCAAAAAAATACATACATTTTACCAAAACCGCTTTTTTTGTAATCATCGTAGGTGGCGCTGAACGTAATCGTAGCAAAAACAATTTATTTCTGTGTTACGACGCCAGTTACGATTATTACAAAAAAAGTTTCAACTAAAAATGATGTATTTTTTTGTATCCGAAGAATCTAAATTTTCAATCAAAAACGGGTACTAGAACCGCTTTTTTGTAATCATCGTAGGTGGCGCTGTAATCGCAGCAATAACAGTTTTTGCTGTGTTACGGCGCCAGCTACGATTATTACAAAAAATGTTTCAACTAAAAGTTATGTATTTTATTTTATCCAAAGAATCTAAATTTTCAATCAAGAATGGGAGGTTCCATTTAAAATTTGATAAAGAGGGGAGGGGAAAGCTTTAGCTCTCTTAAAAGTAATAAATTGGAAAAAAATTTACTTGAAATCTTAGTAAAATAAATAAATAATTTGATTGAAAATTGAAGCAAAATTTAGATCTACACTCAAAATCTGAGCACAATTTGGAAGGTTGTTTAAATTATAAATAAAGGATGGACCTTTACAAGAAAAATTTAATATTTTATTTAAACCCCAAACAAAATATGGACCTTTACTCAAAATCTAAGCTAATTTTAGAATTTTGCATAAACTTAAAAAACCTAAAATTTAAGCAAATTTTTGAGCAAAATTCTGGACCAAAAATCGACTTTTATTTATGATCTGAGCAAATTTTGCAACTCGATTTAAACTTTATGTTTATGTACAAAAAATGATCTTTTTACTCAAAATCTAAGCAAAATAGAGAACTTTATTTGAGCTTTGAGTAAAAGAAAATTGTTTAGACAAAATCTTAAAATATAAGAAAAATTTAGAACTTATCGAATTTTCAACAAAAATGGACCTTAACTAAGCTCTATGTTCAGCACGACGATGACGGTGACTACGAAATGGACCTTAACTAAGCAACTTTTTCAGAATAGTCGTACCTTTACTTAAAATCTGAGTAAAATATTGAACTTTATTCAGACTATGCTCAAAAGATGAAAGTTTACTTAAGATTTGGACTCAATTTGGAACTTTATTCAAATTCTGAAGAAAATTTGAACAAAATTTATATTTTGACCTAAATGGGATCAAAATATCGAACTTTGCTTAAAATCTGAGCAAAATTTGGATCTAGAAGTTCAACTATAATTAATTGATGGACTTAAAATTTCAGAATTTAGAACTTTATTTAAACACTTAATAAAAGATGGACTAGAACTTGAAATATGAGCAATATTTGGAACATTTTTCAAACTCTGATTATATGATATACCTTTACTCAAAATTAAAGCAAAATTTAGAACTTTATTTCAACTCTAAGCTAAGACGGACCTTTGCGAGAAATTGAACAACATTTGGAAATTAGTCCAATATCTAGATAAAAAAACGACTCATATGTGAGCAAAATTTATAAATCTCTTTAAAGTTTGAGCAAAATATAAAATTTTTACTCAAAGTTTAAGCAAAATTTATTTTAAATTAAGCTTTACTCGAAATCTGTGTAACATTTACAACTTTATTTCAATTCCGAACAAAAGATGGACGGTCCACCTGTTGGACCCTATATGCAAATTTTGAGAAAAATTTAGAACTCAAAAGAAAGCTCATAATATGAGCCAAATTTAAAAATCCCGTTTAAAGTATGAACAAAAGATGGAACTTTTCTCAAAATTTCAGCCAAAGTTTAGGATTTTACTCATTCTAAAAACTTTGGATGGACCTTTACTTGGAATCTGAGCAAAATTAAGAAGTTTATTTCAACTCTAAACCAAGAATAGTCGTACATTCACTTAAAATATGAGCAAAATATTGACCTAATTGCGCTCAAAAGATGGACGTTTACGAAAAATTTGAGAAAAATTCAGAACTTTGTTTAATCCAAAAGATGGACCTTTACTTAAAACCTGAGCAAAATTTTAAAATCTATTTAAAGTATGAACAAAAGATGGAGCTTTAGTAAAAATTTGATAAAAAGTTATCATTTTACTCATCCTAAAACCATGAAAGGACCCATACATAAAATCTGAGTAAAATTGCAAAAGATATAAAGCCAAATGCAGATAGACCACCCGGACATCCCCAAAACTTTTAATAAAAAAAAATCTAAAAAATGATTCGAAAAAATCGCTTTTCGGGAAAAAAATAAATAAATCTAAGCATTCATGTATATTGGAATCAAATTTTGGAATATGATTTTGATCATGGGATAAGGTACTAAAATTAATTTGTCGTATGATTGGATGATATCAAATTTGATATTTGATACCCATAAAGATTTCTAAGATTTGAAATTGAGAAGCAACTTTATCTCTTTTTGTTTTTTTTTTTATTGAATGAATGGTTTTTAGGAATGTTGTGTGGTAGGAAAATTTATATAAACGTAAGCGGTGATGGAGTGTGGGGGCGCAGGTGTCGTGTAGGTGGTCGATATAATATCGACGCCGAGCGTCGCGGTGACAGGTGCGCGAGTGCATCCCTCATCGGTAATTGTCGATATTATTAATTTTGCGGCCCAGGAGATAATAACAGACCGCGACTATGGGCTTTAACAATTTCATATGATAATTAGGCATGCTTCCAACACAAGTTTTATGCACTTATATGCCAATTAAGTAATTACGTATGGTGATGTGTTTCCACCTTTTTTACATTATTGCACCCAAACTAACTGAGAAATAAAGTAATAACGCATAATATGGGTGCTAATACTTTATAAATTATCTCTGCCATAAACATCGCTGACATTATGATGCAATTAATGATACACTTTAAGCTCTGCTTTGCGAAAAACACCTCGGGAAAAGTTCATTTTGTGCAAAAATAAATTTTATCTGCGAAAAAGTTGTTATGGAAGTTCTTGCGGGGTGAATTGCGTGATAATAATGAGGCGCTGTTATAGTTTTTGTTGGGCGGGGGTTAAAATTATAAGAAGAGGTTGCATATTGTTGGGTTGCTCGTCGACAGACGGGGTCAAATGGTGTGGCGTCGGCGGCGGCGTCGCGCGTAACAGATAGTGGATGCGCAATTGCGGGTTTGGATCGATACGAGGCAGATGCTCACCACGCCCCTGGGATGCTGCTCACCTATCCTGTCACCAATGTATACCCATAATTAATGAGCCCGCGGTCTGCACTGAAACGATAATTCCACGTTAATGGTAGTGAGCGACCCCGACCCCATATCAACTCATCCAACACAGAATTTACAACGCGCACCGTTAATCCAACAACCTATAAACATGCTTCAAACTGATATATTTAATTTGAAATCAATTAATTACCCATATATGCGTTGATTAAATATGCGCTACAATCAATTTTCCAGGCGCCCATTAAACCCCTACCTATCTCCCGTCTACGGGCGTAATTACGAATAACAATGTATAAGTGGTCATTTTTCATCAGAAACACTGCCAACGTATCATTAGGCAATGCGCTATTAAAATACGGCACGGCGTTTAGCAGTAAAAGCTCAGGCTAGCTATTTCCGGTCCCACATCTAGCGTAACACTGTTTCCGTCTTAGCGATGGACATCAGATAACATATCACCTGGTTAATCTGGCGTAATTTAAAGATAATATATAATACGCAGCCTGCTTATGACAAATAACGTCTCACATATCATCCGTATAATGATGCGTTTAAGCGCTTCTTCAAAATTTTATAAAACCAAGGGGCGAAATAATTAAGTCCGGGCAATTATTAATCCTCTTCTGCTTTGGATGCGGAACAGTTAACGGGAAATACCTCACAAGTTGAGTTGGAATTACGTAAATGTAAACCATCCCATTGTGAAGTACTCTTCCTAAGCATCCCAACAGCTTAAGAAAGCTTAACGTAACCGAGAATTGGGTGTTCTGTTACGTGTCTTAGGCAAGAACCACCGGCCATCCTGACATTACTTTGATTTACAAACGACTATCATCTGGCATCGCCTTAAGCCGAACGGCCAACTTGTCCTTCAACCAAAATATATTTTTAAAAAAATCCACTCGACTTTTCTGATACAAAAAATTGTTACGAGTAAACTTTCACTTCTGGTTAACCGAGTTTACCAAAAAACTATACAGTTCCTGATTCTATAAAATAATCCTATATATAAATTTTGTTGTTTGAAGTATTCATTTAGCCGTTGATGCGCAAGCCAATCTAATCAGTAATTTAGATTCAGCACATAATTTGTACGAACGCACAAATCCATGGTATTTGAACCCACAACTAGACACAGGCCGTAATTGCTGCGCCACGTCTCGCCCTAAAACAATTTTTTAAAGAAAATTTGAAATCAATAATTTTATTTCTGAATTTTGATTTTTCATACCAAAAATAACATTTTTGTAGTGGCCACCCTGAAATGATTACGAATTTTTGGGTTCTAATATTGGCCATAGTGTGATATTTTAAAGATAATGTATTTTTGAGTAAAGTTTAAATGTTGGTTATGCATGAGCATAAATTTGATTTACAAACGACGATCAGCTGGTCCCGTCTTAAGCCGGACGGACTGACTCGTCTTTCAACTAAATAGATTAATTTTCACATGCAAAGTAATACGAGAATGTAAATAAAAATTATAATATAAGTAGATATTTATCATAATTTCCTCTCTTTGTTTTATGAAGGGCACTCATAAGTTGACAAGCAGCTGCGTGTCAGCTGGGACCACATATTAATGATTGCTTTGTAATTAACTACTTCAACCACTATAACACTAAATATCCCACTAACACACGTTTTTTTTTTACATATAAAGAATTGTCATTGCACACTTGACATTCTCCTGATAAATCGCTTTGATAAATTCTGGTATGTGTCATGATTTTCACTTAACATATCTCGAATCAAATGCAATCAAAACTTATCCATGCGGCAAATTGGAATCATATTTATATGTGAAAAGTTTTAAAAATGTAAAAATTTAATCCGGGCTCGTGGAGATCCCTTCGTGACCACGTCATAATTATTTTTTTTATGATTTTATTGCTCGTTCGAAAAATGTGAACTGATACACCTTAATTGGAACCTGGAGACTAATTAAGTAATTTTGCAAGAATGTCTTGACATCATTATATATGTCTTTTCTTTTTTATGTCGTTAATTTCAGGATTAATTCTTTTGGGTCATCTGCCTTATATAAAATTATAAAGAATAATTACTTTAATTTTTTTACTACAGAATTAATTATTAGACATTTAATTTATGAACGTGTAAAGAATAAAAAATGAAAATTGTTCTTAAAAAAGTTGGCAACCTTATGATTTTCGGTTGGTAACCCTAAGTTATTTATTTACCACTGAAAAAGATGGCAATCGCAACCTGTTTTTAAAACAAAAAAGTGTCATCTTAAGTAGTTTTCAGTTGGTAGCAACAAAAAAGTAAATGAAAAAAGTAAACGTTAAGAATTTCGGATGGTCATCCTAAGGTATTTATTTAAACGTGAAGTGGTGGTAATCGCTGGCAATTTTTAAATATAAAAACGGTTATAATCCTCTAAATGTTACTAACAAAAAATGGATTGAAAAAAAATGTAATATTTTACATAAAAAATAGGCAGTTGCAAAGTTTTCGGATGGTAACTCTAAGGTATTTATTTAAGGCTGGCAAGGTGGTAATCATCGCTAGCTACATTTAAATTGAAAAGGCAGAAAAAATCGCATGCTATTTTTTAAATTAAAAGAAAGGTGGTAACCCTAGGTAGTTTTTATCTGGTAACAATAGGCAATTTTAAGTTGTTTGGATCGTAACCCTAAGGCCCTTATGTAAGATAGGAAGAGGTGGTAACTGCAAGCTAATTTTAAAAACAAAAAGGTGGCAACCCTAATTAGATGGTAAGCACAAAAAACAAAATTAAAAAAAAATATAATATTTTACATATAAAAATATACAATCCCATGTTTTTCACCTTAAGGTACTTATTAAAGGCAGAAAAGGGAGGCAATACCAAGCTATTTTTAAAAGGAGAAGGTGGTAACCCTAAGTAGATAGCACCAACAAAAGAATAAATTAAAAAATTATAGTATTTTATATAACAAAAAAAGGCAATTCTATGTTTTTCGGGTGGTAACCTTAAGATCCGTGTTTAAGGCAGAAAAATGATAATCCCAAGCTGTTTTTAAAATACCGGTGGTAACTCCAAGTAATTTTTAGATGTAACAATAATAAAGTAATGTAAAAAATATAATATTTTCGATAAAAAAAAGTAGGAAACCCGAATGTTTCCGAAAGAATAATTTTAAAATAAAAAAGTGGAATTTCTTAGTAATTGTAAAGGGAAAAATGTGGTAACCCTAAGCTTTTCATTAAATTGCTATATTTTTGTAAATGTGGTAGAAAGGCTTTATAATGCGTAAAATTTTTCGGTTTTCGAATGAAAAACAAACTGCAACCGATGGATGGAATTTATTATTTTTGGATAATTTTGTAGAAAGCAAATATATAAGTGGATACCAGCTACAAAAAGATTAAATAGTATAAAATTTTACACAAAAAGAGGGCAATCCTATGCTTTTCGGATGGTAACCCTAAGGTACTTATTAGGGGCCGAAAATAGTGCTATTTTTAAATTGAAAAGATGGTAACCCTTAGCAACAACCCAAAAAACAATAATAAAAAATTATAGTATTTTATATAACAAAGAAGGCAATACCATGTTTTTCGGGTGGTAACCTTAAGGTACGTGTTTAGGGCAGAAAAAAGTGATAATCCCAAGCTATTTTTAATATAACGGTGGTAACTATAAGTAATTTTTAGATGTAACAATAAAAAGTTATTTAAAAATATAATATTCTAGATAAAAAACCTGATGTGGTCACCACCTGACTTTATTATACAATGAGTTTTTAAAATGTAAAATTTTGAAAAAATTATAAGAAGAAAATTTGATTTCATTCTAGACACTTTTGTATTTTTATGTTTATTCCATAAACTTGATAGTTTTTCAAATATTTGCAAAAAAAAACGAAAAACCTCACCAACTACAACTTCCGGTTGTTGGATTTCGGCCAAAAGTAACCGGGCTCTTCCAATTATTGGTAAAAGCTAAATATGAATTTTTGTGGTGATAAACTTTGCCTACAAAAATGTGCCACACACACACATCCAACAGACATTTTTTAATTTTGGTCAATTCTTGTTCAAGGGACCCTAAAATGTATATTGTCACTAAAATATCAATTTTTTTATGACGATTACAATACTTTATCTTATGATAAAGTAAAAAGGAGGAAACCCTAATGTACCCGAAAGAGAAATTTTAAAATAAAAAAGTGGAATTCCTTAATAGTTGTTATTGGAAAAATGTGGTAACCCTTAGCTATTCATTAAATTGCTATACTTTTGCGATTGTGGTTAAAAGTCTTGTAATACCTGAAATTTTTCGGTTTTTGGTTTAAAAACAAACTACAACAGATGGATGGAATTTATTTTTGAATAATTTTGTAGAAAGCAAATATATAATTCGCCGACCACTAGGAAAACCTCTTAAAGGGATGGAGTGAGCAATCAAGAGAACGCGGAAGCTCAATTTTTAGGGAAAAACAGACTTTCAAAGCCAATAAATGAAAGGAACAAAAGAAGAAGGGATCATCTTAAAAAGTAAAGAATAAAATAAGTAATAGTAACACCAAAAAAAAAAATTTTTTTTTGGTGGTAACCAAAAACAACCACAAAAACCGCAACTTGCTGTTAGTTGCCA
This sequence comes from Gymnusa sp. GC000175, assembly GCA_030264735.1. NCBI lineage: Eukaryota > Metazoa > Arthropoda > Insecta > Coleoptera > Staphylinidae > Gymnusa > Gymnusa sp. GC000175. Next base: position 14,516 of record JARJDX010002393.1, read on the forward strand.
ACTATTCTAAGCTTGATTGGAACATTCAAATCCAAAAAGAGTGATGGCAACTGACAACCAAATCAAAACTAATATCATAAAATGCCACCAACTATTTGGAAGACCCCTAAATAGATGAGAGCTATGTGGTGGTCAATATTTTAAAAAAATAACAGAAAGAGCAGACCAGGTGGTAACCAAAAACAACCACAAAAATCGCAACTTGCTGTTAGGTGCCAACTATACTAAGTTTGATTGGAACATTCAAATTCAAAAAGAGTGATGGCAACTGACAACAAAATCAAAACTAATATCATGACATACCAATCACTTGGAAGACCCCCAAAGAGATGAGAGATATGTGGTTAAAACAGACCAGGTGGTAACCAAAAACAATCACAAAAACCCCAACTTGCTGTTAGTTGACAACTATACTAACCTTAATTGGAACATTCGATAAAAGTCAACATTGGCACCAGAAATTCCAGATGATCTCTGACCAAAATCAGCCCATTGCTACACCTAACTTGAATATTGACACAAATCTAGGTCTTGTAAGTTACTATATTCTTCTGGTCCTGCTAGAATTTTGGAATTTTATCGAAACCACCAATAAGAATTAAGAAGTTCGTGAATACGATTTATGAATAAAATGAATACCAAAAACAAAATCTGCAATAACTTACTATTTCGCCGATAACTAGGGAGACATCAGAATTCGAAATGGGCTCATTCAATAGATATTAAAAGAGTATGGTGCTCAACTAAAAAGTGGTGGTAACCAACAATAAAATTAAAAATACCAATTTGTATGGAAGAAACTAAAACTATTGGAAGACGTTGGTTTTCTCACTTCTTTTGAAAGTCGTCGCCAAAATTCTTTTATTATTTAAAACTAGTTTTATGCAAAATATTTTAACTAAACTCTTTCACAGACACATCTTAAAGGTTTTAATTTTCTTCAACGATGTTTTAGTTTTAGTGAGAACTATGATCCAAAAAATTAATTTAAATACATTTTTCTATAATATTCTGCTGGAAGAGGTCCTATAATACTACCTTGGGTGTCATATTGCGGCAAATGCAACGATTTTCATTTATTACAATATTTTAGGCGTTGTGGCGATACTTAGAGTGTAGGAAAAAAAACATTAACGATTGATTGACGGCAGTGTTATGGGACCACTTTTGCCCACTAACGATTCTAGAAAAAAATGTTATTGCTTTCAGTTTTTTACATCGTTGGTTATCTCCACTTCTCGCCAAACTTCTTTTATTGAAAACTAGTTTAGCTAATCTTTTGCATAGACATCTTAAAGGTGTCGATTTTCTTCAATGATGTTTTAGTTTTAGTGGGAATTATGATCCAAAAATTTCATTTAAATACATTTTTCTACAATATTATGTTGGAAGAGGTCCTATAACACTACCTTGGGTTTCATATTATGGCAAATGCTACGATTTTTATTTATTAACAATATTTTAGGCGTTTTGGCGATATTTCGAGTGTAGGAAAAAATTATGTACGATTGATTGAAGGCAGTGTTATAGGACCACTTTTGCTCACTAACGATTCTAGAAAAAAATGTTATTGCTTTCAGATTTTTACATCGTTGGTTATCTCTACTTTTCGCCAAACTTCTTTTATTTGAAACTAGTTTAGCTAATCTTTTGCATAGACACATCTTAAAGGTTTCGATTTTCTTCAACGATGTTTCAGTGGAAACTACGATTCAAAAATTTAATTTAAATACATTTTTCTACAATATTATGCTAGAAGAGGTCCTATAACACTCCCTTGGATTTTATATTATGGCAAATGCCACGATTTTCATTTATTAACAATATTTTAGGCGTTGTGGCGATATTTAGAGTGAATATTTGGCCTTGTTCGAAAGCTACAATATTATGCTAAGAGCGGTTCTATAACACTACCTTGGGTCAGAATTTTTCTGACAAATGTTACGTCCTTTTTAAATAAATATATATTTTTTTTAATTTAAAAGTCATTTTTTTATCTTCCAAGTTAAAAAGTCAATTTGGACAAAAAATTAAATCAAAAATTACAAAAAATTAGTTAAAAATTAGGTTTTGATTTATATTATTTTAATAAAACAATTATTAAAAAAAAAACAAACAAAAATTTTTAATGCATATTTTTACAATTTAATTATTTTTTAATTGTCTGAGAAAGTTCATAATATCCACCAACGCCCTTTTTCTACAGCATTCTCGACAGTTACAATTAGTTCCCTCATTCCATGACATTAATTATTAATAACTATAAACAGAGTTAATTAATTATTGTTTCTTATAATTTAATATTTTTTTTATTATTTAGCATTATATTAATTTTTTGTGTCATAAATATTTCATTTCACATTCATATCACATTGCGACATCCTTTTATATTATCTTACACGGTTACACATGTAGTACATGTCAGAATTACAAGACGTACAGACGTATATGACATTAACTTTTTCATTACAGGTGTAAAAGACAGGACAGGAAATTTATTAATTACTAATTGATCGATAAATACAAGTGACGGAAGCTAGAGACACCCTTCTTACATGTTTTTTATGAGCTCAAAGATGAATCGGGTTTTAAAACTTTTATTTTATTACACTAATTTATTTAATTATGTTGGTAGTTAAGTATATATTGCACAATATAGAATTTTAAGAAAGTTTTTTTACGAATTTTACACGACAGGGTGTCAAATGACGTTAATGAAAAAAACACCATCGTAATGATTTGATTTACCAATGTTTTGCTTGCCATTGGTGATGCATGTGAAAATTTTGCAAAAAGTTTAATTTACATGTTTTGTTTATTTTTTTTAAATGGGTATTTTATTTTAAAATTGTTTTTTATTTGTTAATGTGCTTTTTTCAATCGAACGCATTTTGTTTTTTGCTATTGTTACCCACGATGCACAAAAAACTGACGTTTGCTTATTTTGCTGTTGTTGTGAATCAAAATATGTACGTCAATTGCTTTTCTAGAGTCTAGAATCTAAATGATGCACCCAAACTTTTAGAATCGTTAGTGCTAACGAGCACTGGAAAACAGCGGCATATTTTTTATTTAACCACATATACTTCGAGTACCACTAACACGGATCAATAAGCCCTACGTTGGGCGCCAATTTCCATTATCAAATGTCGCTCAGGTTAACTATCCACGCGGTCACGTGGTTATTAACTATTTATGAACACTTGGTATATATTTATGTTATTTTACAAATTTCAGTATATGTGAGTTATAATTAAACATTTTTTATTGTTGTAACGTGTCAGAAATATTCACCAAAGCCTTGCTCCGATGTTACATCTTTTATATCAGGGGCGGATACAGTTTTTATTTTTGCCAAAGTTTGGTGTGTTAAAACCCAGTTTTTAATTGGGTCCCAAAATCATGATAAATTCTCCAAAAGTCGAGTTACAATTTCAGTTTCGAAAATTTTAATTTCTCCTTAAATTTTATCTGAGAAAAAAATTTTTTTTTGATTAATTTTTTTAGATTTCATAACAACTTTTTACATTTACCCGTTACACGGTATACTAAGTAATAACCTATGTTTACAAAGAATCTTAATTGATAAATTAAATTTGCATTAAAGTAAACCTTCACTTTTATAAATTATGTGAAAATTATAAAATAAGCAAAATTAAAATTTTTTTGCATGAGAGTTTCTCGGAGGTTATTTAATATTTTTTTTATGCACTTTTGAGCTTGATTTTTTATTTTCATTTAATTGATTCATTAATAAAATATATTTCTTTGTTAAGTATAGCTTCCAGATAAAATTAAAAAATTAAATTATAAAAATCGCAGTTTTATTTTTAAATACAATGTCTTGTTTGGGCCTACAAGGTAATTAATAATATAAGTATTTCAATTGTAAATTAATCGCTAATTATAAAAGTATTTAATTGGAAAACTAAAAAATATGAAATAGAAAAAAACTGAGCCATTTATTTTTTGTTTTGACTTGTAATATTAATATTAATGGCAAAATTAAAATTTGTAACACTTCAATATGTCATTAAAAAAATTCTTTCATCTTTAATGCGAGGTAATAACCATTTTAAACAGACTTTGATGGCACAATTTAAACTTAAATTTGTTGCACATTTATTTGCATTTTAAACACGAAATTATTCTTTTTATGGGAGTGCAAGCAGTAACGTCTTCGACGTTGAGGATGGTAACAATTATATTTTATAAATCGCCTCTGTAGCGGTGGCATATAATTTCGTTGTAAATGTGACGATAATCTGACATTTAATTATTCTTTTATATGTGTAATTGCGTCTTGTTTAATTAATACTTGCTTTCAAGCCACCAGAAAGATTGTTGACTTGGCATCTTCGTCATTAATCAACGAATGGCTTGAGGCCATCCTTAGCTTTCTTTAACATATCGCCACCATTTATTTTTACTCTCAATCTCGGAAGATTTGCAACTCATATGTGATATTAATTGGTATCGATGTATCCCCAATCGCATATTTAAATTTCTACCTAACCAAATTACCGCGATTAGTATTCAATACAGATTTTTAAAGTAACAGGTGCCAACGTGCATAAAATATATTCACATATAAATAGCATTTCATACAACTGTTTATTTCTCATAATTAATTACTAGAATTTATGTCTTTATTAAAGATCGAATGTTTTTGCACATGTCCCTAGTTACTGTATTAAATTATATTTAATTTATAATTCATCATGTTTAATGACCAATTCCGACATTGTAATATTATTAAGCGCACTGCTTCAAGGTATAAATTGTTTAAATAATTTTTTTTTTCGCCTGAAAATATTTGTTTAATTTAGGTTGAGAAATTGATACACGATTATTGGATGAGTTTTACTCAAAATATTTACGTTTGGCCGCTTTGGAGGTGTGAAAAATAAAACAAATTTCGTGGTGAAATTTTATTTATAGTTCAAGTACGAGCTAACAGATTGCTTCCTGGTGAAAATGAGGATTTGGATTCAACGTTAAAATGTTATTTAATCATTTCAAACTTCAATTTTAGAATTTAATTAATTTGGATGAAGCTTGACATAAAAAAATAGGAGTAAAATACACGGTGTTCCAAATTGAGTGGTCTACCATGGGTATCTTACTAATTATTAAAAATTAACTTGTTTTAATGGTCAATGGGCGATGTTCATGTTAATTTGTTCATTTATTGGAAAATTCGCCATTTGAAACAATTTAAAAATTAATTATCACATCTATTTATGCATTCTCTAACACAATACGACAGTTATTCGTGTAATAATAAATTTTGTTTTATTGTTATTCGTGTCTACTTAATTTAAAATTAAAACAATTAATATTTCTCATAATTTTATACTTTGGCATAGGTACATCATTAAAAAGAAAAAAAAGTCTTTTTATTCAAGTAAAAATCAAAGATGGCGTCCACTTAAAAAAAGAAAGTTGCTATTAATATCTAGAAAACCGCCATTTTGAATTTTTTTATGACAACAATTTTAAGTTGCTTTCATTGAAACAAGTAAATTCGATATGAAACTTTTTTTTATATTTTATAATTACGGCGAATTTTGACATTTGAAAAAAAATTGCAATTTTCAGTTTTTTTTAAAATAATTTTTCGGAATTTTGAAAATTTCTCAACTGAATTTAAGACAGCACAGAAATCTACACAACATTTAACCAAGTCTCTATCTTTAATTATAAGAAAAATACCCATAGTAGGCTACTCATTTTGGGCCACCCCTGTATATGTTAAAATTAAATTTTTGTTATTATATTCATTTAAAATAACATTTTAAATTTTACGATGATGTTGAAAATAAATGATGATGTGTTAGTGGTGTAATAAGTAATGGAGAAAGGTTACGGAGGGCGTCGTGAAAGCTCTTTAAGGTTCATTGTTTCGACTAAATCTCACATAAAGCAGACTTATATGTGTTTGTAGTTAGAATAAAAAGCGGAACCATTTCGACTGATTATTAAAACATTTTCTACGACCATTATTATTGGTTAGATTTATTTCACCGTTAGAATCCATCATTAAATAAATTAATCCGCAGTGAACATGTAATGCCATGTTCAGTTTAAAATGTAATATGCAATTAGTCTCACTCTCTCTAATACATTACCGTGGTAATTTTGCTATTAAGTGTTTGGCATTTACACATTCTCATAGTGTCATTATTCATGTATAATCCAGTAAATACGCGGAAGACATTAGAACGAGGACTGTAAAGAACATTAGGTGTGAGCAATGCTCTACTAAACATTTTGCTAAATTAATTTTTCACCGTTTTTGTCTCAATTTACAGCTATCCCAAATAAGGAATTTTATTTCAACAAGTTTCAAAAATAAACACCGGTGGGAAGCTATCGATAAATTCTAGCAATAAAAATTTAAAATTGAGTTTTTTGCTATGAAAAAAATTTTCAGCGAATTACAAAAATACCGCTTTTTTTACAGACTTTGATCTACAAACGTTTACAGCTATCCCAAATCAAAAATTTTATTTCAACAAGTTTTAAAAATAAATACCGATAAGAAGCTATCGATAAATTCTAGCAATAAAAATTTAAAATTGAGTTTTTTGCTATGAAAAAAACTTTTCAGCGAATTACAAAAATACCGCTTTTTCTACAGACTTTAATCTAAAAACGCTTACAGCTATCCCAAATAAGGAATTTTATTTCAACAAGTTTCAAAAATAATTACCGGTGAGAAGCTATCGAAAAATTCTAGCAATAAAAATTTAAAATTGAGTTTTTTGCTATGAAAAAAACTTTTCAGCGAATTACAAAAATACCCCTTTTTCTACAGACTTTAATCTACAAACGTTTACAGCTATCCCAAATAAGAAATTTTATTTCAACAAGTTTCAAAAATAAATACCGGTGAGAAGCTATCGATAAATTCCAGCAATAAAAATTTAAAATTGAGTTTTTTGCTATGAAAAAAACTTTTCGGCGAATTACAAAAATACCGCTTTTTTACAGACTTTGATCTACAAACGTTTACAGCTATCCCAAATAAGGAATTTTATTTCAACAAGTTTTAAAAATAAATACCGGTTAAAAGCTATCGATAAATTTTAGCAATAAAAATTTAAAATTGAGTTTATTGCCAAGAAAACGAAATTTTTTTCAGGTACAGAGAAAATAGATACAGGGACTAAAAGGTCTTTAAATTTTATTTTTATTGAATATTAATATTGAATATTATTGGCGTCTCTTGTGCAATTGTCTATATCTTTCTACTACAAACGCGAGTAGTTTGATACGAAATAATAATAATAATAATAAAAATAATAATAATAATAATAATAATAATAATTGAAATTAAGATTTTGCAAAATTATTTTTTAATTATTTTAATCGCTCGTACATTTTTAATTTTTTTTTACTCTACGCTTGGAGTAATGAATAATTTTTATTGGAGTTTAGATTTTATCAGTGTGTAGTTTCATTCGTTAACGGTGAATTTATAGTGTGAATAAATTTTCCGATTTTTAATTGGGATAATTGTTTTATGAAATATTCTTTTTGAGAAATGATAAATAGAGTAGTAAATGAAGCAGCGACCCTATAAGTGTGTATCGATTAACGATAAAAACGTTGTGTAAGCATGTGTATAACAACACTTGACTACTATTTCCGTTTGTAGTTTTTAAATTCACCTGCTGTACAGGTTTACCATCACACAGGATTATCATACGTGCAATTTGTCTGTAAAAAATAAACCGAGCTTTCGTCTCTTTTTACCATTTACGTGAGTCCAGTTATATTTTTTATTTAATTGCCACGCTCCTGTGTTAAGTTTATAACATAAAAATTCTTAACACCTCCCAAAGTATTTGTGTGTGATATAGGAGATAATTCCGTGGTTATTTATGGTTATTCAGGCTCTTGCTTTACCACTGTGATGTCCTATAACTAAACGATTATTACCCATTTGAAATTCTTTAACGTTCCTTTTATCATTTTTTATATTTTCCTTTCATACATGCACACACTTCTGGTTGTTTGTTTAAAAATAAACAACGTTTCGTGAATACATATTTTTTTTTTTGAGAGATTATTAAAATAATATTTCACTCAACAACGATCATGTTGGGAATTAAAAAAAAATCTTGGCAACACGTAATGATTAATTGCACACAGTGAAGTTAAAAAATTGCCCATAGAAGGTAAAATATTGTCACATACAAAGCGTCAGAATGCATCATAAATAACAAACCTAATTAATCAGAGTTAATTATGAACTATTTTTCATTCCCTTTTTAACAGCAAGTATTAACGTGGAAATTGAATTTATATCTGGAACATATTGTTGCAATAATAAATTTTACTAGTTGTAAAAAATTGAGTCACGAACATTCTTATGCGGCCAGTTTAAGGAAGCAAACAGTCTTTTAAAAGTGTTTCGGGTAGCATTAAAAATAAATGTTTGAAATACATTTTGCAATTAGCACCGTAAATTGTGGTTATAAAATGGGATGCGCGAAATTTTATTTAAAAGAAGCACACCTGAGCAGGAGCAAATTGGGTCGCGCTCCTAGTTAGATTGGTGACGTTCTAACGAAAACAAACAGCTTGTGGTAATTCGTGGAAACGCACATCACTGATATTAAGAGTTTTCGTCGTTTTAAAACAAAAAAATATTGGGATAAATATCTAGCCTTTAGTTTCGATTTTTACTGTTAGATGTCTCTGTAGTGAGCTACACTAATAAATTATGTTTGATGAGTGATAGTTGTTGATGGATTTTCACTCAACAAAAAAAGACAAAATAAAAAAGTAGCGACTTAAGATATCTTTATGATGGAGACTGGAAGACCAGCAAAAAACGGCGAAATAGATATGGATATCTAGATTTATAATTTTTATTTCAAGTTATAAGACTTATTACAAGTGCTCTGTTATCAATCAATGTCGAGTTCAATGTTTTCATAACAATCTTTTAATTAATTCTTTTTGTTATCATTTTAAGCCAACGATGACACTATTCATATCTAATTCAATGTCTTCAATTAAAATATTTTTATTACATTGTTTATTTTAAAAATACGTCCGATGATATTTTGATTAATTTATATAATTCTAAAATATTTAGACATGGGCTGAAGTCATATTTTTGGCGAGAATGCAATGTATATAAATATTCTTCAAAAACTTAACACTGTATCAAGAAGCTAAAAGGCAGTAGTCTAGAATGGCGATGCTCAGAGGCGACAAATAAAGTCAAGGCCGAATTTAAAATCTAGCGCCATCTATGGTAAATACAACGTAAACACTTCTTTTTTGGCTTAGCCTGATCCAATTTTAGTTGGGGCTTTCGTGGTTATGTTTATTTTGGAAATTTAATCGTCCAATAATCTAAAAATTGTAAGACCGATAAATAAAATTTTCTTATATTCAAGAATCTAAACTCCAGAGCAGGCGTCGGCAACTATTTTTGGCCGCGGGTCAATTTTTACAATTTCAAATGTTTCTTATACATCTGCGGGTCAAAGCCGTTCCGGAAATATTTCGTCAAGTTCTTTTAAAAATGCTAATTTAACTAAAAAATGTAAATCTTGAGTAAACCATATGGTAAATGGGTCACCAAAAGGGGTGTCGCGGGTCATAGGTTGCCGACCACTGCTCTAGCGTTTCAATAACTTTTCCTTTAATAATAAACGATTTCCAGACTCCGAATTTTTATAAATAAAGTTGATACATATCATTATAGGACAACTTTAAGATTTTTTTTTTTTGGATGCAATTTTTTCGCTCGTTGGAAAGTCGAGTGGAGATCACACTTCTAATTTTTTTTCTGCGTTTATCCAAAACATTATTTCAACGTATTTCCGGTTAACGTGCTTACATTTAATAAATTTTATATCCGATAAAGTTATTTTCGTTAAAATGGTTTTTCGAAAAATTTACTTTCTAAAAATTAATTTTCGATAAAATGATTTTTCGAAAAATTTACTATCCAAAAATTAATTTTCGATAAAATGATTTTTCGAAAAATTTACTTCCAAAAATTAGTTTTCGATAAAATGATTTTTCGAAAAATTTACTTACCAAAAATTAATTTTCGATAAAATGATTTTTCGAAAAATTTACCTTCTAAAAATTAATTTTCGATAAATTTGTTGGTGACTTATTTTTACTGATACTTCGCGTTCGCAATCTCCCAAATCGCATAATTATTTCGTTTATAAATTTGTACTTTATTGTGCACCCCCTTAATGTACAACACGTTGGAAAAGTGCAAAAGCATGAGTCTTATTAAGTTCATCGTTTAATGACCAATTCTCTTAACGTAACGTTTCACCAAAAAAAAAGGAGTTTTCTCCACTCAACTTACTCGTAAACAATAAAAAACAAAATTATTTAGTTTGTAAGCGTAGAGAGTTCCCAAGACAAATAATCTCTCAACAATAAATTACACCAAAAAAAATGGAGTTTCCTCCACTAAACTTTCTCGTAAATAATAAAAAACAAAATTATTTAGTCAGTAAGCGTAGAGTTCCTAAAACAAAAAATCTCTCCACAATAAATTACACCAAAAAAATGGATTTCCTCCACTCAACTTTCTCGTAAACAATAAAAACAAAATTATTTAGTTTGTAAGCGTAGAGTTGCCAAAACAAAAAATCTCTCCACAAAAAAATACCCAAAAAAAATAGAGTTTCCTCCACTCAACTTTCTCGTAAGCAATTTAAAATCAAAATTATTTAGTTTGTAAGCGTAGATAGAGTTTCCAAAAACAAAAATTCTCTCCACAATAAATAACACCAAAAAAACGCAGTGTCCTCCACTCAACTTTCTCGTAAACAATAAAAAACAAAATCATTTAGTTTGTAAGCGCAGAGTTCCCAAAACGAAAAATCTTTCCACAATAAATTACACCAAAAAAACGGAATTTCCTTCACTCAACTTTCTCGTAAACAATAAAGAAACAAAATTAGTTAGTTTGTAAGCGTAGAGAGTTCCCAAAACAAAAAATCTCTCCACAATAAATTACACGAAAAAAAAAGGAGTTTCCTCCACTCAACTTTCTCGTAAACAATAAAAAAGAGAATTATTCAGTTTGTAAGCATAATTTTTTTTAACCTTAACATGATTTTTAACTTATCATTTATAAGTAATATTTCTGTTAATATTGCCATTTGTAAGTGAAGTCTTTCTATTAAAAAGCCATTTGTGATAAGCAGACATTAATTGTTTTAAAACCAACGCGTACAAGAAATAACTTACATGACATTTCGATATTTAACAAGTGCAAAAAATAGGATTACATAAAGTCTTCCCACTTGCACGCTGTCATGCGCAAAATCAAGTCAATTGTTGATAAGCAAGGTGCGTACAGTTACAAATTTACGGCTGGGACTTGCCCAAGATACCAATTATGTAATTTTATTTATATGTTGGTTGCAAACTGTGGCAAATAGTTAAATTTCTCGGGATTTAAAAGTTTATAAAAAAATTAAATAATTTTGTTCAAATCAGGTCAATTTACGTTAAAATAATAGGGATTTTATCAACTTTTTTCAATTTTTGTTAAAATTTGAATGAATTTGGTTAAATTGCATTGTTTTTGATTAAATTTGGGCGATTTTCCTAAATGTATAAATTTGTAAGTTTAAATTTTGGTCTAATTAATGCCATTTTCGTTAAAATTGATATGGATTTGAACAAATTTGTACAATTTTCGTCAATTATATCGTGGTTTTATATTAAATTTCTTCAATTTTTTACTCTGAATTACAAATTATTTTTTAGGTTAGAAATTAAATAATTGGAAGGGTGTAACAATTTTTTTTATGAAAAACAGGTGGCGGTTACAAAAAGTTTGGAAATCACTGTAAAATAACAGAAATGTAAAAAATTAAAATTTTGGTCAACAAGCATAAAATTTCAAAAATTAATATAAACACAGTCATCGAACTTTTCCGCCTTGAGAATGCTCCCTGCAATGGCGAGCGAAACGTTGGCAACAAACAATAAAAATACGCGACTTAAACCCAAGAGTAAGAAAACTTACATCGACCTCAGTCGCGAAAGTCTAAATTCTAAATTAATAATATTTTATTTCGTAGCTAAACTAGCGCAGTTACAACGTGAACCCAAAAATCCATCTTTTAGTTATTCGGCGCACCAAAAATCACTGGTGTATAGTTACATTTTTTTTGGGGTTTATGTAAAGATCCAACATTTTCACTTATTTCTTCTATAAGGTCTAAGCTCTAAGCGATAACTTCTATTGGACAAAATTAGTTTTTTTGCATAAATGTAACATTTCTTAATTTTGCTTTAAAGTGTTTGCGCTGTTGTTGGTGTTTTTTGTGTTATTATTTATGTAATACTTTTGCTAACATTAAGATTGTTATTACTATAACAACTGTTTTATTTTAAATAGAACAACATTATACACGCGGTATAGGATTTGGAAAAGTATGGAAAAATATCTTTCAACTTTATTGTCATTCAAGCACTTTAAATAATTTTGTATTTAAAATTTTTAAAATTAAGGTAGGGAACAAACGTAATTGCGATTTCTGACAACTAACAACGGTTGAACCAAAGATGATTGCAACTCTTTTATTTTAAAATATGTCGTCCATAAAAGTATGATTTCTGAAAAGTATAACAAAAGAGATAATAAATAAAATAAAAATAATTTAAAATCTGCGAAAAAGTCAAGATATTTATAATAGATCGTACAAAGAAAAGTTTAGGGCAAAAAAGGATACTCTAATTGCGACCCTTTTTAAAAAGCGCAAAATTTTTAAATTAAAATTGAGATAGATCGAATCGCTCGGATTTCGAGTCATTGGACCTAATTTTTGTTTGTTTTTATGTTGCCATATTTGAGGAATAAGAAATAAAGGGTTGAAAATTAATTTATAATTAATCGTACTTTAACAGATTTTTATTGGCGTTATGTTAGGTTAGTTTACGTGTAGCTAATATTTTTCTCTATATAAAAATTAATTTAAATCGTACTTCAAAATATATTCAGTGTATTGTATACTTTTGCCTAACCCTAAATTTTCTTCTTCTTCTTCTTCCTCTTTAATTAGGATTAGATCCTGGTTTTTCTTCAACATCTATAGCTGCAGTTGGGACGCTGAGCTCCAGCTTTCATAGTCCTTTTCATTGCCGAGTCGTCGTCTGTTTTTAAAATTAACAAATAATTGAGTTTGCTTTTAAAGTTTTATTGATAATATTTTACAAATTTACATATGTGCTGTAATTTAGCATAAATATTTCATTTAAAATAAGTAACATGGTGGAAATTTTCAATAAATCGGAAAGTTGTGGCGATTAAATTCCAAATGACATTTTTTTATTCAATACATGTAGTGAAAAATCTGATGTGTCCATTTAAAAAATATATATAGATATGATATTAGGACCACATTTCCGCAAATGGAAAGAAAATGAATAAACCGCCGGACAAAATTCAGCCAAAATGTAATAAAATCTTAGTTTAGTGGTACAAATGATAAATATAATAATTTTTTTATCATATTTTTAATAGTTTTTGATAAATTTTCCCACAAAAAATAGTACACAGACATACACAAAGGATTTTTTAAATTTTAGTCAATTTGTGTTCCCAAGTGTTGTATTTCCAATAAAATCTTAATTTTGTTTTAATGATTTACAAATGATTGCACTACTTTACCTTACTATCATGACAAAGTAAAAAGTTTTTTTTATTAATACATAAGTTTGTTGAAAAATATTTGTTGGTATTCACATTCCACAATACTTTCCCTTTCATTGGTTTTATTACAAGCTTAAAATGCTAAATGCATTTTGACAAAAAAAACTAAAACGAATTGTTACAATAATTTTAATTCAGAAGAATATAAATCGTTTCAAAAATATATTAATCAAAATTAAATGCAGTATTTAAAAATTTCAAATGTAATTTGAAATACTTTATGCACATTTATTCTGTATTTTCTCCTTTTTCATTTTTCTTTTCCACTTTTTTAGTTATTTAAATGATGATTTTTTATATGTAACTGTAGTAAATGTTTATATTTGGCTTTAAAAGAGCACACATTGCAGCAAAACATAGGAGCTTTTCCACAGTCGTATTTTAAATGATTATGTAGAGATGAATTGTGTTTGTAACGCTTTCCACAAGTGTTGCAGATAAATTGTTTGTCCAATTCTAAAATAAAATCATATTATTACAAATTAATAAAATAGATATTTAAAATTCAATAATAATTGTATTATTAAATATTTATAATACTTATCCTTAATTATATTATTAAAATTAAATTAAAATAATACATGACTAAATAATTAACTGCAATTGAACCAAAATAATTTATTGTTGATATTTTATACCTTACAAGTAGTAAATTAACATTATTTTAAATATCAATAAAATTAAAAAAATATATATATTTATAAACATCAATATTAGTGTAAATTGTGTTATATACGTAAATGAAAAGCTGATATAAAAACAAATGGTAATGCCCGGTTCTATAAAACCTAGTTAGTTAACGATAGGAATAAATTACCATGTGACATTACAAAATCATAAAATGTCACATGTCAGTATATTTATTTTGTTAACTAACTATACTTTATAGAAACGGTTCTCAAACAATTTAAATTTTAGGAGCTCGTATACGCTGACCCTCAAAATGCGGCGGCGCTTGACAACAATTATGTGTGTAAAAATAATATTTTAATTTATATGCAGATATCATAATTGCAAATAATGACATGGTGTATTATAACTTGCGCCAAATAAATTAGATTTATTAAGGAAAAAAGTTTCAGTAAAGAGAAAAAAAACTGACCGAAAGCTGTCAGTGACGTGAAAAAATTAGAGAATTTCGAATTTCGAAACTCCTGGTGCGAATAGGAGTAATTCTTAAATGAAGTAGTTTAAAACCACATTGTCTTGATGCTTATTCGAAAATACATAATTTGAAAATGTATTTTTTAATGACAGCACTTACTAATTTCGCCACGAGATGCCGCGTCAAGCGCTACGGGTCAGTCGTATATGTCAAAATCAGGTGCATTAATGCCATGTAGTTTTGCATATTGAACTATAAATTAGGGTGCTTAATTCTCATATGTCTTACTAAATTGCTTTTCAAATGTGTTTTCACGTGACAAATGGAACATTCTTGCGTCGGTTCTTTCTGGCATTCATATTTAATATGCCTGTTCAAAGAATATCTTACTTTATAAGCTCTATTACAAACTGTACAAATAAATGGTTTATCTATAGCTCCATCTAAAATAAAAATAAAAAATTAAACTGCCTCTAGTAAGCTATATAAATATAATTATTTTACCCAGGTAACCAAACTGAAGCATATAAAAAATGCAGAATAGCATGCGACACTTAGCGGATTTCTAGTGTACCAAAAATTTGACGTCATGTGGATAAAAATGTCACGTCAAAAGGAACATTAAACATAATGAACTATATAAAATATATAAAACGTTGCGTGAATAGTTATTTAAAATTTCAACAAATATCGAATACGATGCGCCTATTCATGCAATGTTTAAATGTAACCAGCGGCGGCCATATTGATGAATTAACAGCGCCACCAACGGAACCTGTAAGTCCCAATTCAATTTGCTATAGCATAACTGCACAGGTAATGCCAAAAGCAACTTTTAACTTATAATTTATTTGAAATTATTCCTTTGTTGTTTCAATGTGATTTTTACCATTTGTTACACCAATGTGCAGCCTTTATACTACCATATATTAATTCTTAGGTAGTGGGTTTTTCGTCCTTGAAAATTTTCCACAGTTGGTCAAATATTACTTATTCTTCATGCTTTTTCCATTTCTCCTTCTTTTTCTGCATACTGTAATCCCTTAATAGCTCACGCATCTTCTTTTTCTTCATTTCTCTTTAGATCTTTCTGTTATTTAGGTTATATTCCTAAATTTAGATATCCAACCTAATAACATTTTAAAATGTGCTAAATATAAAAATTTTCCTAA